>CAKAKR010055786.1:0-65977 GCA_916700685.1 Adelosebastes latens | reverse complement strand
GGGTACCCTGCACTAAGAACTAGTTTTCTCAAAAAAGCTGTATTAAACGGAGTTAGCACCATTTCTGCATTTACAGTCACATTTATTGTCATTGCATTACTGAATGTAACTTTTGATGTTCCAAGTGAAGGTAATTTCACTATGAAATCACTGCAAATTGAAAACGCACTACATCCTGAAGTCACATTAAAGAGATAATAAAAGTAACGCTTCTCTTTGTAGAGCAGGATGTCTTCCCCTAAGGGTGCAGAGGTTGTTTATCGTTGAATAGTAGTCTTCCCTAAGGGCAGAAGTTGTTGCTGCACAAATCTGTTCACAATTGTTAGTTCAGAAAATCATCTATTTTATTGCACTTTAAGAAAAGTGTATCCAGTAATTCAAGTACAAGGCAGAGAGGTCCATGTAGCCCCTCAGAAGTCTGCCTGAAGCAAATTTTAAAATGCTAATGAAGGCCTTCGGGTGATCTGGATCAGTATTCAGACGCTGTTGATCTACGGTATGTTTTTAATCTATCAACAATTCCGTTCTTTTAAAGACAACCTTGACAATACAAAAGGCTGCACACACCAATGTGCCCACAAAGGCGGAGAGAAGTGACCCATCGGGAAGTCGGCTGGCAGACGAGGCTTGAGCTGATGAGTTTCACACATGCTTGAGAGCCACAACTCCAGCTCGGGGGTGGTGCTGTCTAATTGGTTTTTCATCCCATCATGAACTGTGAGGGTCCAGCAGATGTTTGGGATCATCAGTGTCAACAACTCATTAAAACCTTAGCAGTAAAAATAAATAATAAGTAAATAAAGATTAAAAGAAAGGCGATTGTCTGACTGTAAGCTACATTTCTTGTTTTTTTTGTGACTAGCTGGTGCGATGTATCACAGAAGACCGGAGCTTATTGACTTTCAAATGTGACGGGCAGAATGTATTCTTTCTCCCGCTGAGTCACCGGCCCTTGTTTACTGATGAGGCTTATGAATCAGTGTTTCTGGTCTGAATGAAAGGAGCAGGACCGCAGGAAGCTCCGAGACGCAGCCTGACAGGAATCGTTCCTGCTAAAGCCGCTGAGTTAAAGAACTCCACGTGAGCACCGGATGAGAGAGACACTCCATATATCTGCATGGTGCCGGTAATCACACCAAACAATAGGACACCTGAAATAAACTACCTCTAGCACAGACTAATGGCTGACGCCTGGGAAACAAACATATAACTAATACTAAATATCATTTTTAAACCTACTTACAATATTTTATTCTAAGATGTGCCACATAATGACAATGATTATAGTATAATATTGTATAGTATAGTGCAGTGTAGTACAGTAGGATATAGTATAGTGCAGTAGTAGGATATAGTATAGTGTTTAGTATAGTATGGTAGGGTATAGTATAGGGCAGTGCAATGTAGTACAGTAGGGTATAGTATAAGATATTACAGTGTAGTGTAGTACATAGGGTGTAGTATAGTATATTAGGGTATAGTATAATACAGTGCAATGTATTACAGTAGGATATTTTATAGTATATTGCAGTGTAGTATAGTAGGGTATAGTATAGTACAGTATCGTGCAGTATAGTGTAGTATCGTAGGGTATAGTAGGGTATAGTATAGTATATACTGTGTACATGTTATGTTAAAAGTAACTAAAATGTTAAATACTAATGCTTAAGTGCTAAAATTTGTTTCACCTGCAGTAGGAACTCTTGATGTAAAAACACAGTTGACTTCTGGAAAGTGGAAATTAAGCTTCAGGCTGTAAGTGCAGATAGTGTCCATCAAATTTAGATCATACAGTAATGCCAGAAATATGACGGTTTTTAGTTTTTAAGGGGAGAAGCTATCAGAGATAAAATAGACTGCTTGGTTTGGGTTAAGGAAACTGGCTGTTCATTTAAACTAATATTTGTGGGTAATATGAGGGGGAAAACAACGTGTATTGTACATATGAGTGACAGTTGTTAAAATTAGGATTGAGGTCTTGCTTTAAGCTTGTGAGGCAGAGCAGCTCTGCACGTTACAGTAGCGTGTTTGTGATACTACCACTGGGAGGCATAAAAGTTGAACATTTTCACATGCTTCACATAGTGAATTAAACTAGCAAAAATTAACATCTTATCAAAATGACTAACATTACTCAGATTCATCTTGTTTTTGCCAAAATTGTGAATGTGAATGTTTGGGGTAAATACTTTGGCAAATGGAAACACAGAGAAATGAATGTCAGAGCACCAGAATCCTGCTCGGCGGTACCTTGTGTGTAACGCCGTGACCTCATCAGAAAGTATTTTTCTCCCGTTTGCTTTCATGTTTCTGTGCTTCATTCAGTTTTCTGACCTGCTACACCATCTAACTGTCTTATTGATTTGCTTTTTGTGTCCGTTTAGTGCCTCTTATCCCTGCAAGGATTATCTATATTTTATCCTCCACAAGGTTTCTGCCATTTTTCTCGTATTTTTTGTTTGTGTAAGTTCTTCCTTGGCCCTTTCAGGAGGTGTCCTTGGCCCCTGTATAATCCCAACCAGTGAAGCCCTGACGACTGCTGTGATTAGAGGCTTTATGTACACTCGACATTGACTCAAAGTGACATTTGTGGATTCCAATAATGTGAAAGAGTAGTACGTTATTGGCCTATTGTGTGTCTTTGAACTCTCACCTTTAATTTTATCTTTCCAGAGAGAAGTTACGGAGGATTTAGAAATGTAATAAATATAAGAAAAGAAAATAACATATCATTCAAATACTCCAGTTCTGATAGTTCTTAATTGGCTACTTGGTTTAAAAGACATTTTGATGAATTGGTTTCTTTTCACGCCGTTATTTTGAAACGGGGGTGGTTATGTTTAGGCAACAAAACTATGGTAAAGGTTGCAATTATGTTTAGGTAACTAAACCACTTAGTTAGGATTAGGAAAAACATCATGGTTGGTCTTAAAATAAGGACATAAACTAAGTGAACTATGTACGTAAACAATGTAATATGAGTATGGAAAACACGTCACAAACATCACCAACGTGACTTCAAAATAGCTCATCAACACTTAGGGACACAAACACTGGTCTCCTGGTTTAAAGTCCTGTCGCCATTTTCTGTCAAATGACCACGGCAAACAGTTCTACTCCTATTCTATTTCTATGGCTGTGACCTTTTGGGTGTAATCAAATAAACAGTGAAATTCAAGATGACACCCACTGTGACACAATCCTTCCATATGGGTATCGGGAGATGAATGTTGGGATCTTAAGTTATAGAATTTTCCCAGAATTACCGCCGTAATGTCATAAATTGATACACGGCAGAGAGATCGAGGTGTTTAAAATTCATGAGAGACAGAATTCTAAACACAACTTCCTTGCAAATTTGTTTTGCAAGTGATGAATTACTTTTCCTCCTCGTAGCATTTTACACCAGCAATTTCACTTCCACTCAAGTGCAATTTCAGCAAACTAAGAGCGCTTGCAGCTTGAATAGGATGTATCGGGACACTTTGCACCTCTGGAAGAAACGTTAGACGCCACTTTAAGAGCTAACAGTGACTCGTGGAGAAACTCCCATGTGCTTCAATGGAGAAGAAGTGTAAAGTAAGGAAGACGACTGAGAGCAACAGGGTCACTAAACATGAGGCTGGTGTGCAATAAAGCCAGAGCTGGTGCCGGAGCAGGGAGGAAGAGATCTCAGTTATTGGGTAAGCGGCAGCCTGTAAACAACTTAAAACCCCTCGGCACTGGGTCTCACTCGACCGCGAGAGGAACACCCCGATGCTTGTGTTTTCTTACCCTGTGAAGTAAGAGCGGCAGTGAGAGTTAGAGCGGTGCAGACTGCTTTCTTTTCGCTGTTAACATTGTTAGTGTCAGCCAGTCTCACGGTGCTCTCCATCACTTAGGGTCACAATACTTCTGGAACCAGATGCATTAGAGGAGATGCTGGCCGTAGCGGCATTTGTTCTGGCTGTCGAGCGCTGCCGGGGGAGGCGCCATTCGGATTTTATCATTAAATCACACAGCTCTAATGTACAGTTTGGGATCTTGTGCTGATATTGTGGCTGTTTTTTTTTTAACTTTTGATAGAGAAAATGAAATCTTAACATAAGAGACGTGGAAAACGCTTATTTCACGACAGCTTTTGGGGTTATTTTGGTGCATTTTGTCGGACTGTTGGAGGAACTTTATCATTATTAGTTTTGAGTTTTCCCCTCCTTACTTGCTGCATTAGTGTATCTTTATTTTCAGCCCAAGGGTTAGGGCTAGTCCGCATTGGGGCGCATGTAGTTCGGTTACAGAGTGGTCGCAAAGTTGAACTCGTTCTACACAGAGAGTAGGATACAAGCTCCACCAGAAAAAATACCTGACGTGCATACGTTACCATGGTTGCCAAATTACCTTGTGTAAATGTAGGCAAAGTTACTGCCGTTGCCTCAGAGTCAAAGAGCACAAATATGAACAGCGCCACTCTGCCATTGAAAACTTGTGGTCAAAGGGGGTGTAAAGTAAAGTAAAACCCTGTCATCAGGATTCAAGCACTCTGCTGCCACCTTGCGTCTACAGTTATCAAGCGTATCCCCACCTTTAACCGCCACGGCATCACAGTGGTAACGCGGCAGGAATCCAAACGAATGAAACGAGTGACATCTGTAGATCGCTTTGTTAACAGCTCAAGATCAGCTGGTGGATTTATTAGTACTTAACATATCTACTATCACAAAATCCTGTGGTTGGTCCGTACTTGGTACTGCACTTGGAAGCTGACCTAAATTTGGTCCAGTTGTTTAATCAGCGCCAGAGTTTGATTGACAGCTTTCACACCAGCCCAATTGAACCACACTTAATGGGCAAACGCAGCAGAGGTCATTTTAAGTAGTTACAGTATGAAAGCATCCTTTGAGCCAAACTAAGGCTGGTCTAACTCACTTGACCAGTCTAATATGTTGCAGCCGGTGTAGCCAGCTGATATCCGGGCCAAGACTTCCTTCTCCGTGCACTGCTCAATGTTTACAGTCTGATTAGCAACTTCAGATGCGAGACTGGAGTTTCAGTTGAGAGACGACGTGTACGACCAGATTGTTTGACAAGTAGCCAGTTTACAAGCTAAATTTAAACAAATAAAAAGCTAAATCATCAACAGACGATAGCCGGTGGGTTTCCAGATTGCATTTCGGCCAATGTATTCCGCTTATTTTGTTCTCCACATGGACTGTTTCCCTGCATTCAACCAAAGCCTGCTCCAACGTGAATGGTCAACGTAAACTTTCATCCAGGAGACCGCTGTTTGTGTCCTGTGTTCACAACGTTCAGTTCAATTTTCACTCTACAAACGTTTAAGCCCAACCTTGTACTTTTTTCCTAAACCTATAGTGGCTTTGTTGCCTGAACCTAAAGTGACTCCAAGGGGTATGACAAAGCGGCGGTATGTGACGAGTTGGGATGAGAACGTGTTGGTCTAATATGTTGTAATCAGAACCAGATGCTTTCTATCACCACTGTGAGTGAACATGCTGACGCCCCTGCTGCTTGTCTGATTTCTTACATGGGAGTGTGTGCTACATACACGCCCTCCTACCAACTTCTGTTCTGGTCGACTACAGCGGTGTGTGCATGGTGGTGGTAGTGTAGGAGCGGGAGCTGGTGTGTGTGTGTGTGTGTGTGTGTATGGTGGTGGGGGGTCTGTAACATAATGTGAGAATCAGCTTCTGACAGCTCAGCCACAACATCCTGTATTCCCATTAGCAAGGCGAAGGTTCGGCATGATTTGCTGTTGAATTACAGTCGACATTAGTAGTGTGGGAGCCACGGACACATCAAAGTCATCAAAAGACTAGCTCTAAAAGGATGGAGGCCTTCTGTGGTTTTAATGGCGGCTGTTTTTTTTTTTGGTGCAAGGCTTTTAGTTGCCCACGTGTTGCATTACTGTGTTTATCTTTGTCTTTCTCTCACCATGGGGGGATGTGTGGGTAGTTGAGAGAGGGGCGACTTGCATCCCTCACCACTGGATTTTGTTGTTTAGGGCGGGGAGAGAAACGTACAGAAAGCCTACGACAATTACCAGAAAATTCACACTTCATTGAAAAGTTGTGGGTAATGGATCGCACAAATGTGAGCAACAAAGTAAAATGGTTGCTCTTTTATGATGGTCTTTTATGTGTCCTGTAGTTGATCTGATCTTACCATAACACCTTGCTATTTATTTTAATGCTCATTTAATTCTAAACTATCATAAAATTGAAAACAATTTGTCAAAAAAATGTTTATTAAAGGGACTGTATGTACTGCATGTGTTTACACGTATAAACCTTTTTAACTTATTTTTTATGGCCAATATTTGATCGCAAACTAACCTAAAAATTAGATCTTTCATGACTTTCTGAGTTTCCTCTCTCAACCTGTAGACTGCTTTAAATGTGAAGAATGCGGGCCGTTTTTTCCGGGAATCCAACGGATGTGACGTCATGCGCACTCGCGAGTGCCTTTATGTTCAGCTCCGCTACAGGGCTAACAGTGTGCAACCATAGCTAAGCGAAATGGAGTCCACTAATGCCAACAAACAACCAGCCCCCACCACAACTCAGACTCCAACACAAACTCCACGGAAGCACAAATAAACAAAGTTATATCTAGTGAAGCCAAACTTGCAAAACAGGAATGTGACTGACGTTGGGGGGAAAACTAGTGTTGTGGGAGAACAGCAGAGCCAGTGCAAAGAGTGTGTGTGCAAGTGGGAAGTGAGTGGTGAAGCAAGAGAGAGAGAGAGCTGCGTCGAGTGTGTGAGAAGATGAGCGAGCAGCGGAGCAGAAGAGAGTTAGTTTAGCTTTGAGAATGTATTCATTAGGTTTTCTAGTTTCATATGATGCCAGTATCTTTACTCTAGCTTTAAAACTGAGCCCTGAGATACAACCTCCAAAAGATCAGTTGCGTTAATGTGTTAAAGAAATTAGTGGCGTTAAAACAAATTTGCGTTAACGTACTATTATTGCGTTAACCTTGACAGCCCTATGATATGTACAGTGATAGTGTGGTTTTAGCTGGCTAATGTTGCCAGCGTGAGCAAAAGGACGCTGACTGTCACGGCCTTAACGGCCACAGGTGTCACTGTTAACAAGCAGTTTCTGATTCTTCCTTCTAGCCCCTTTAAATTGTGTATCCCTGATAGCTTAGACTTAATCCCGATTCTGAGTTTAAACCCAAATCCTTTTGCTGAATTGCAGACTAATTCTTAAAAAAAAGCCCACACTGGAAAATGTCTTCAATCCAAAGATCTATGTGGGATTCTGGCACACACACAGCGGCTTACACTGCTCTGTCAGTACAGACTAACAGCTGTAATATAGCAGGTGGCAGTAAGCCGTTTCCTGATTTTCAACGGTACCTCTGTTGTTTTATTGCACTCATCATTAGCACAGCAGCTCGCTCTGCTGTAAATAACATCCATTCAGCTGGTGTCCGTCAGGCATTGAGAGACCCTTCCCCCCCCCTTACATGAAAAAGAAGCCTTTTCACTCCGCTAATTCCCTCTGACAATAGCAGCCAAATAATTTCTCTGCGGGCTCAGGGTCTACCAAAAGTGATAGTGAAGTAATTTTGGCCAGGGAAAATGAGCACATTAGAGTGTAATGCCCTGCTCAGGGAGAAAATGTTACTGGTATCAACAGTATAAAAGCATGATTAAGATAATGCTTATGAGGTTGAGAGAGAAACATGGAGAAAGAGAGGGCGACGCTGCATCAACAGGAAGCCAAAGAAAAATATAAATCTGGCAGAAGTAGGCAGGTTAAAGGATTACTCCAGGTTAGCGGGAGGTAGAGCAGACACACCACACTCCTGTACTGATCCCCAGTAGGGTTTGGGCTGTGGTGCTCCACGCAATAACAAAAAGCAAACTGGTTTACACCATGCTGATGGATACTGGTTGGCACTACATGTTTTTGTTAGCACAGCATGCTGTACAGGTTGCAAATTTATAATTTGTAATTTTAGGCTATATAAATAACACTGACTTGGCTTACGTCAGCATGTAATACAATTATTACGTGGCCTATGGAGCCATATATATTGACGATTAAAGCCCATGACTCAATGGAGCTGATGTAGTCAACTTTACTTTTAGAAACCACACCGTATACAGACACACTGCGTTCCTCAGTAGTATGCAGTATGAAACTGTTAAATCGATTATTTTTGCAGTATGGTAGCCTTTAAACGAGCTACAACACTATTGCAATCTTTTCGAAAAATACAACTCATTGAGCTTTGAATTTTTTGTGTTTATGACCAATATTTGTTTACTTTGTTTGTTTATAAGATTCTGGTTTAAATACATGGTTTAGCTGCCACCCTAAACAATTTATTCTAACAGCTCATGTTGAAATAAGACAAACAAGATTACCAACGATTGCTCGACAAGTTGCTCAAACTGGAAAATTCAGTTACAGCAACAAAACAGTGGAATGATATCCCTACAAATATAAGTGTATTAGTTTTAGTCAGTTTAAAACTAATGCTAAAAAGGGTCATGTTGTCTCAACAAGTATCTTCCTGCCCTGTCAGAGGCTGCTCTTTCCCTCGGCTCTTCCCTCGCCACCGCCTGCTGCTCTGTAGCCGGTCTGTAAATGCGACTGGCCGGCTGGTTAGCGAGCTACGCCTGCAGGTGCATGTGGAGCATTTCAACTCCAAAAAGGCAGACAACCACAGGTTAATGTTAATTTAATAATATTTAAATCTACCTGCCTAAAAAATCTCAGAAGTGAATTTAGTGATGAAATAGCTACAAATGTTTTTTTTTTTTTTTTTAAACGAGCCGTTTTAGGCAACAGTTGTTGTGACTATAGACTGTACCGAGGCAGACTGGTCCGATGCATACTGGAGATTTTCCAAATCAGCACAACATCCAGATATTTTAATGCTTTTGTTTGCATACTGCATACTACATGCTACATTTTGGCCGAATCAATACATACTGCTGGTATATGTGGAGTTTTGAATAAAGCCTAAATGTTGTCTCAAGGCCCTCCCCTCACTGCCGGGATCTAACTCTGGCAGAAAAACACTCAATCCATTTCTCCATCCAACTCCATTTCTTACATTTTCCCTAAAAGTAATCAGAACCAGTGTTCAAAATCCACAATGTAAAATGTGTAAATAAATGTAGAAACTCCTCTTCAGGTCATTAATATAACTAAACAATACAGAGAGAGAGAGACACAATACTGAGGACGTGACCTCCTCTTTAGTAGCAAAAATAGCACGGTGTTAAAAACCTCTCAAGGAGCTGCTGCGGTGTGGGTGTGTAGCTACAGGAACTGGTGAGAAGATGAGTTTGAGTAATCGTAATAATGAGCTTATCAGAGGCCAAAACAGTTTGCCTGCGTTTTGTTGTTCTCTTGTGTGTGTCTTAATGCAGCCTCAGGACAACATTTTTCTGGATCTAGATGCAGGGCAGAAAGGGCAGTCAAGTGAACAAAGAGCGAAGCGACAAGCTTTTAGTGTTGGCCATATCCACAGTGGAAACAGGGAGGGATCATAAAGTATACTGCATCTGTATTAAAACACATTTAAAAGTCAGTGTGCATACCTTGGATTATGCTAATGGCCTCAGCCTTTAGTATGCTACAGCTGCTCACCAATCTTGTAAATATCATCAGTCTACATAGGAATGATTCTGGTGTATCATGGGAAGAAATAAAGCAGGTATAGAGATCCAGGTAGAGAGAGAGACAGTAAAGTGATGGAGGGTCAGTGTTAGACGGGCGTACCATAGACGTAGAGGATGTAGTCGTCGAAAGACTCCCCCACCGTGTTGGAGGCCACACAGCGGTAGGTCCCGTTGTAGGACTTGTTTAGGTTTTCGATGTACAGATCCCCGCCGCTGATGACGGCATGGGATGGCACGTCGTCGTCCACCTTCACCCAGTTCACCCGCTGCGGCCTGAAATGAAAACCAGGGTGAGATAAGACAACCGTTCAATGCTGAGAATGGAGGTGATAGATGATGTGATCCTTTGAATTAAAAGTCTAAAGAAGTGTAAAATATATGGATCATTTTTGCTATTCTTAGACTCCTACCACTAATGGGGGGATAAAAAATTAAAATTGAATATATGGTATTGTACATTTAAGAGCTTTCTTCCTCTCTGAAACATGCACGTCTTCATCATGTTGTGGAAATTATCTAATTACATAACACAATATCTTGGCCCCAGAGAAGAGTCCATTGCTCAAACACAATAAGATTTATCATCGTTTCTAAAATGTTTTCTGTCGCACTTTTCAAAGAGAGTGAAAAATGTACATGTAAAGACCAAATTTCTATTACCCTTGTCACAATGTCATGTTTGCCTTTTGTTGCCTTTCTGTGAATGCAAGTTTTTTTGGCATACGACTCAAATCTTGGGATGTCGGAGCATCCTTGAATCACCATGAAGGTTCCCGTCTCTATCGGTACTATATTCTAAAGTATCTGCCACACAGTCACTAATAAAAAGGGGCTTATTCCCTTTAATATAATACAGATCTATTTGGGGGTTCACTACGACAACACTTGAGAACTTTTTCCACATTTGTCTCCGAAGATTATAGCCTGTCCTTAAGATAAACAAATATACCTCATTGTTATAGATTTTCAAGCAACTGTTTACTAGTAAAAAAGGGCTAATCAAAGAGAGTTAGGACATAAAAAAACAAAACATTAACATGACATTCCTCCCTTTGTGTACGGCTAAAAGCAACAATAACTGTGAAGCAGCTTTGTCCTCAAATTGCAGGCTTTCCACGCTTGTATACTTATGAGTGTTGCTGTGTAGGTGGGCGCCTATCAAGCGTCTGTATTTGTTCTCTCTTCTACCTTGACTGAGGTTTATAGCGAGGTGACAGATTCCATTTTTATGACAATGAGCTCAGAGCCACCGAGGGTGAAGAGAAAAAAAAGAAGACAAAACACCTCTATTTTTCTGCTGCAAACTTCCAATGGTCGCTGCCAGCTACTGTTATTTCCCCTGAGCGCGTGCTGATGGTCTCTCTTGTTGCATTTTGTTGTGGTGTTTTAACTTGTTTCCCTCCATTTGAAAACATTTGGTGTGGAGGGAGCAAGCAAATAGGAGAGGGGGAAAAAAAGAGATCCAGGAAAAGAAAATATGAAATAGCAGTTGGAGCTCAATAGCAAAAACAAACAAGTGGTGGACGGCTTGAAAGAGAGCGCCGTGTCTATTACAAGTGCTCTCAGGATGAAATGAAATGTAAATAAATAATAAATATATAAATAAGATGGAGAGAGAGAGAGAGACATGACCTAGAAAAGAGGTGGATGGGATGTCGTGAGAAGAGGAAAAGTGAATCCAGAGAAGGCAGATAGATGGAGATGGAGGTAAGATGGGGCTGCAAGGAGAGAGGAAGGGCAGGCGTCTAGAATACAAATGGCTGCCTGCAGCCGGGGCCCCCTGTGCTATCTGCTGGTAATGACTGCACAACTCTCAGCAGCTCTAATGAAAATGACTTCCAATTCCCGGCTCACTGTATTGATTGTGTTTTCATCTTTATAAAATGAATACGGGTAGTTAGCTTGTCTCTATGCCAAGTATGAAAACTGCGGGGGGGCTGGTGGATAGAGGCGGTCTGAAGTACACAGTGTTTGGTACGATTGGGAGTGTTCTTGAACTTCTACCCTTCAGAGACTCATACAGAGTTTTAGACACTCAGGATGAGAGCATTTCTTTCAAAGTGAGAACAGTTTGATCAGCTCGGTCGCACCGAATGGCGTATGAATGACACGGCAATTTGTAAATCGTTTCGCGTGCTATAACGACGGCATTCTTGCTTTTGCCGTGTCATTGACTGCAACGTAAACGCCTCCGTGGGAATATGCTACGCTCAGAGCTGGTGATGTAGAATAAAGAATGAGAAAGACTGCTTTTGTGGTGGGCGGGAGGAGGGGAGAGGTGGATGGGTCCAACAAACACAGGACTTTCAACCAGTAGACCGGTGTTCGTGTCCCAAAGTGTTGAGTTATTTTAAAGTTACGTTTGTGACGTGTTTTTTGTACTTATGTCACGTTATTTAGGTAGTATTTTACTTAGTTTAAATACTTATTTCAAGCTCAACCATGATGTTTTTCCTAAAACTAACTAAGTTTTTTGTTGTCTAAACATAATCGCGACCATTTCACAGTAACAACGTGGCATTAAATGGCAAGCGGAAAGCCTAAAATGCGTCATCATGACACGCAGAATGTCCTTCACATGAGATCAGGTTGGTTTGATTGATCCTGACTTTGATTTAAGGTTAAGATTACATTTCATTGTGGGGACAAAAGCATGGCGATAGCACACACTCAGACCTCAAATAAATTTCAATTACAGTTTCAATAATAACCTCTAATCATTCATCACAGTAATGCCACTAATTTCCTTAATACAATACCACACCGGTAAACCTGTGTTCTGAATTTCAAATACCTTTAACACTCTGTACAATTGGCTTGGCAGGTGGTTCTGAAAAGCTCCTTCGCAGAGGACGGCGGCTGTACTCAACTTGCATTCACAATGGATTCCAAACAGCAACTCAGTTTTGAGGCCCAAAAGCTATCACAATGTACATTAAACATTTTCTGTCCATTCATATGCTCAGCCGGCCCGTCCTCATTTCCAGGCAGTCTAACACTGAGGCTTTGTCACGGCCGTCGGCGTCAGCGGTGGTACGTGACGAGTTGGGATGAGAACGTGTTGGCTCAGCATGCTCCAGACAATCACATTTTTGAAGATATGGCCAGGTTTACAGGTTCCATTTGTCGCTAGCACAATTCACAGTTTATGTCAGCTATTTGTAACTACTACACGCCTGCTAACATTACTCGAGAGTGAAAAACATCCAACTGTGCTGGGGACAAACAGAAGCTGTGTTGTAGGAGTGGTTTGAAAAGTTTCAATGGATGTTTTTGATACATTTTTCTTTCTCGATGAAACTGGGTTTCCATTAAAATCCATTGTGAATCTAAGAATACTAGAGCGGTCTTCCTCTACCAAAAAGCAAACAACATACTTTTCAGAGCCATCTTTCAAGCCTAGTTGAAAGGGGCCAGCTGAGGTGGTTCAGGGATCTGATCAGGATGCCTTCTGGACGCCTCTCTTTAGAGGTTTTCCAGGCACAACCAACTGGTAAGCGGCCCCGGGGTAGACCCAGAACACGCTGGAGAGTTTATGTATCTGGTTTGGGAACCCCTTGGGGTCCCCCAGGAAGAGCTGGGAAACGTTTCTGGGCAGAGTGACGTCTGGAAAACCCTGCTCATCCTGATGCCCCCGCGACCCGGCTCCGGATAAGCAGAAAAGAAAGAATTGATGGATGGGTTCTTAATGTGGTAAGCCTATTTCTTTAAGGTTGCCATTTATCGCCCCATTTGAATTTACTTTCACATAAAAACACCCACTGCGATGCCACACCCGAAAGTTGGTCCCATCACCGTTTCTGATGTAATATTCATAGCTCCATGCTCATCTGATGATTATGTTGTCCCGTTCAAATTTGAACTGCCTTGTCAACAAACTAATATGATTGATACCAACAGCACCAACTGCACCGATGTTTGGATAGTTTGTGTCTGAAGCCTGAAGCTCTCGCTCCTTCACTCACCCCTGAGTGCCCTAATGGCTTCATTTGCACTCCATTACATCTCACATCACAAAGACCTGTCACCTTAACAAAACAACACCTTGGTTTACAGATGATACATGTGGAATAATAGCGTAATGGGTGTCAAACGAGAGTTTTCTGACGCTAGGACATGTCACAGAACTGATTAACACTGGTAAAGTCCACTGTACGCTCATTTTTGGGGCAAAATGACGTGGAGACAAACAATCTTTTCATTTGAATCACAAAACTGACTTCATCTGTGCACATCCAGTGCCTGGAGTCCATCAACTTACTCTCTTCGCTTCACACAGTCTCCCTCGATACCTTCAGAAAATTAGCACTCATCACTAAAATAACACCCTGCCTGTTCAACCCTCTTCCTGCTAAAATTCCTCCTGCTAGATATTAATGCAGGACCCGGTCCGCTCACTATCATTAATGCCCCTTTCTGCTCTGTCCCTCGCCTTTAAAAGGAGTGGTAATTAAACACCTGCTCAAAATATCACAGTGATTTCGGATGTGTTTCATAATTACAGGCCAGTTTCAGATTTCCCCTTTGAAATTCCTGAAAAAAGAAAATAGCAGCCGGTCAATGAAGTGATTATGTATCCAGGAATGGTCATTTAGAAATCGCCTGGCCTCAGGTCTCTCTGTCCGTCTTAGTCACAGTTTTCTTCTCTGCGACATTTACTTGCATCAAGGCAACCCTTTTATCCCTGATGTATAGTTCCACATACCACTGCAACACGTGCACACACTGAGGAATGAATTCAGAGTGTTTGGATGAATAAATAAACGTGTTTTTTTACCCATGGCACATTTTAATTGGTTAAGACATGCGTATGTGTGAGTGTGTGTGTGTGTGTCGTACTGGGGTTTGCCTTTGGCCTGACACGTCAGTTCCAGGTTCTCTCCTTCCCTGGTCAGACCCTGAGGAAACTCTACCACGATCTTTACCTCCGGTTTGTCTGAAAGGAGAGAGAGAGAGAGAGAGAGAGAATTAAACAGAGAATTAAATGCTGGGACAACATAACTGACTATGCATTATGTCTTCACTCTGCATCTACACTGTTCTTTCTCATTCATTCCTATTTGCAGTCATGTTTGTAGTATGCAAGTAGTAAACTGTGGAATGTGCTATAAATATAACCCAGTCTCCTACATATTATGTCCATATGCAACGACTCTGCGTCATGATTTTACGTTCAGTGGTAGCACGTCAAATTATCAAACTTTCCCAAAGTGATTAGCTTGACAGTTCCAAAGAGGTGCTGCAGCGAACACTAAGGATTCATGTCACATCAGGAGCGACATTAGGCACCGCTGTTCAGGCAGGGCGCCGAGTGAATCATTAGCTGATTGGCGTCAGCTTCTCCATCAGGCTACCTGCTGACTGGTAGAAACCAATCATATTCATGGGGGCGTACAGCACAGATATTTTAACCCGACTCCTCAGGTTATTACTCAGCTGATACGATCATATCAGATGTGGCTGTTCGCCCGGTTCTGCTGCTACAGCCTCGCAGGGTCAGGTATGATGAGTAGCTCTCGGTGGCTAATGTTAACAAATCACTTTCTAGGACTCCTATGTCTATAATGCATTATAAACATACTTATAATGCATTATATTCTCCTTACAGCACTCATAAATATCCAAAATGCTTTATAACAATAATCACAACACATTATAAAACATTTTATAATGACTCATAAGGTCATATTACTTGCTGAATTATTTACTGATGAAAAAGACTTACAAAAGGGAGTACGGGTGTAAGAAAATATAAAAAAAATTGTGATACTGTATTGATTCTCAAAAGCACTATATCAATTTTAAATTAATAGTTTACATGCAAATAATAAACTCAGTCTATACTTTATGACATTTGCAAAGAGATGTTCCCTCTCAAAGTAGTGCTATGATGTTGGATGTTGCAGGGACTGTGATAAATGCAAATGCAGATCCCACTGTTCTGATTGCATAAAAAAAGTACACTTCTTTTTTACTTACTTTACACAATGACAGGATTGGATTTTAAAAATCTTAAATCTCATGTATTATGATAGGTATCATATCGGCAGATTCTTACCAATAAACAGCCCTATAGGGAGTCCAAAAACAGGCAAGAAACAGAAGTGTCTCCAGAAAAACAGGTAACAGTAAGAAAACAAAACACTAGGAATCAGGGTTGTGATGCTAGAAACAAGACAAAAGCAGGCAACCTGACACTGAAGTAAGGAAACAGACTAAATACACAAGGAAGTAATTAACTAATGAAACTCAGGTGTGATGGAAAACAGGTGGGGGAAAAGAAAAAGGCAGGAAGTAAAATAAAACAAGACACATGGAGAGAGTAAATTTCAAAATAAAACAGGAAACAGACTAAACAAAAAAACAAAATACTACCATACTATTTAGTATGCCAGAAAAATATTTAGTATATCCCAGTACATAGTATGTCAAATGCAGTATGCCAAAAATACCAGGATGTTGTACTACATCTGGTCGCATTTTGCCGTATGCAAGCCAGCATGCTTTTCTGGCTATTCTGACCCATAATCCTTTGCATAGGCAGATATAATTTATGAGGGCACAATACTATGAAGAAGTAGTATGTCCTAATTGTATGCATACTGCATGCAACAGTACGTAATTTGTAAGGGCAGCTGCAGTACGCACTAAAAGTAAAAATAAAAAAGTATGCGATTTGGAATGTAGCCCATGACATACTGTATAATGCATTATAACAGTGAATATAATGCAATGTATTGTAACTATCGGAATTATAATACACTATGATCCTTGCAAAACAAAATGTTAGTGAATGACCAGCTATCATGATGTTTTATGATATTTGACCTTATGTCATTATAAAATGCTTTAAAAATGTGTTATGATTATTGTTATAAAACATTGTTCATATTTATGAGTGCTTCAAGCTATAATTATACAGTGCCTTAAGCAGATTATTACACAAGTATGTTGCGTCATAGAAATAAATGTTTTATATAGAATCCATATTAATATTTATATGAATAGAGTTCACTTGCCGACTATATTATTGTAATCAGGTATTTGTTTTTCCATCAGTGCTTTCACTACTTTTCTTCGCACAGAATACACCGTGATCACAGAAATAGTCCCTATAGGTTTAAGGAATAAACACATCAATACGTGCAGAAACAAGAACAACAACCATGACCTGCTCCAGCTGTGTCGGAAAAAGAGAGGAGGTCAGGTCAAGGTCACGCTGGAAGACGACTACATGCTAAACAAACTTTGCTTGGTCTGGGTGGATTTGACTTGACATGATGTAAACAATCAAATACATTCAAGCTCTATTTCTTAACATCTACCCACTACTACTACTACTACTACTGCCTTCACCTCAACCCATCTCTTCCATTGCATCAAATCAGTCTTCAGCAGTGTAAGGTCTACCTTGGGCATATTATTGATGGAATTTTAAATCAACCGAACACCAAAACACAAGCCAAAGCTTTGGGGAATGATGGATGTGGTGCAGAACCACAAGTAGCCCCGAGTACGTCCAAAGACGTTACCTGATAAAGTTGCTGCACAAAACAGAAGACGCTGCGGACGAGCCGAGGCAGATGGAGAGAAAATGTAAGAATGTTGTTTTGACAATCAGTGGGGTGCTTTGACAGTCGCCGCTGTGCTATTCTCCGCTACCATGGAGTTGCTATTGTTCCCACTCCCCTGACTGTTGCTGGTGTTATCAAAGCCTTTTCTCATCTTGGTGTGAGGGATGATCCTTTATTCTGGACAAAAATGGAGCGTTTTATTCAATCTATCATCTGGGTAAGGGACTGAATTCAGCGCTACTATGCTCTGAAAGTAAGACTGAGACAAAACAAGCACAACAAAAGGTCTTACTCTGATTTACGCCTTATGAGGTATCCCACGGTAAGAAACTCATGAATGAAGGGAAGCCGGAGAACAAGTAATGCATCAGGGTTTAAGGAGACCTTGCATTGGATTATCATACGTATACATGTTAATTTACTCATTCATCTCAGTAATTGTGATGAATATCCTTTGTTGACATGTTAGAATGTTGTGTAATAAATATTAATAATGCTTTATAACAATAACACATTATAAATAATTTTATAATGAAATAAAATGTCAAGTATCATAACATTTCGTAAGTGCTGGTCACTCACTGACATTTCTTTTTGCAAGGATCATAGTGTATTATCATTCCACTAGTTCTAATATATAATAATCTTTTATGATCTATTAATATTACTGTTATAATGCATTATGATGGGAGTATATGTGGTCATTGTTTGATTTAAGTAAAGTAAAATAATCATTCAATCTATGCAAGAACAGGCAAAACATGAACAATTTATTTAATATGATATATATGATATATATATTAATAAAAAAATATTTACGTATGATTTTTTATATTTATACTATTTTTGTATTATACATTTTTAATTTATTTAAGTTTATTTAATAAACAAAGTTTTACTTTACTTAAAGCACAAAATGACCACTTATAAGTCATTTATAATCACATAATGCATTATATCTATAGGAATTATGATACATCATGATCCTTGCAAAATAAATGGTAGAGTTACCAGCAATTATGAAGTATAATGATAATTGACCTTATAAGTCATTATAAAATGCTTAATAATGTGTTATGGTTGTTGTTATAAAGCATTATGGATATTTATGAGTGCTATAAGCAGATTATAACGCATTATAAATATGTATATAATGCATTATAGACAACAGCGTCACTGTATTGTAAGAAAGTTTGTCAAGCAATCACCCGTTTATCAAATTCAAGATTTGTTTCACCAGCAATGTTATCTAAAATGATGGCCAACATTCTGGCAATACATCAATAGCTTAATTAACCTGCAGACCAGACTTGAATGCTCTCAGCACATTAGCTTGTTTACTCCAACATGTTATTTTGTTGAAGTTTTCCTACATCAGATGATCCAGATAAGTTGAGCTGAGTCATCTCACACCAGACTGATTGCTGAGTCACAACGGTGTAATTACAGTTTTCCGATTGTGATGCAAATGATTCTTCTTCTTTTTCCCGATTTTATAGCCTAAACGCACAGTTTGGTGCTTACATTTTTAATCAGCCTGGAGACAGAGGGCCTGAGTTATGATTTCAAAGCCGGCTGTAAAGTTTCACACTGCCGTCCGACCTTCTCGGCAACAAACAACACGTGTCTCGCCATCCATCTGTCTAAATCACACCCTGTCAGTGGCCGGCTCTCAGTCTTGGTGATGGACAGCAGATGGGCGAAAAGCCAAGTCTTCTGCTCAGTGGGCATGCTCGGCTTTAGACAGCAACCCTTTGGTTTTGTTTCCACTCCAGGCACTACATGGCATCCTGCAACTTTTTCTTCGCTCGCGACGTCATCTGACCTTGTCATCTCGGAGCCGTAAACATGAAGGACGCCGGGCATCTGTAAGTTGTTTTGATAGCCTCAAGTAGTTATGTCAGGGCTTTCTTGTCTCTGCTTGATGGAAAAACACACACTGCACAGCCAGATCTGGATGCTTCCACATCAGTGGGAATGAAATACCGTCTACAGTATGCAAGGAGGCCGTTATCATTATGCTAACTGAATTATTTGCTTTATTGTGTGCCTCTCCTCATAAGCACTCAAGACGGCGCTATCCGTCTCTCCGGCTGACCTTAAGGGAAAACCAACCAGGCAAAACAGCTTGCTTTGCTTATGCACATACACATTACAGGCTTATTTAATTATGCTATCCCCTGACAATGGCCTTTTTCTGCTGTTTCTTAGTACACAATGCACTCCATTCCACTCACAAATTGCCCACACAGTGAGTGATTGAAATGTAAATCACCTCGTCTATCAGTATAATATATAATCAGTAAACAAACACAGTGTGTCACGGAGTAGTAATAGCAAAAGTACACTTTAATTCAGAGATCCTGTTGTTTATAATTTCCTAGAATGGAGCCGATATGTAACTGGATTCTTAGAAAGGTTTGTAGAAAAGGACTGTAATTTGGTACTAATTATAGGGGAAACGGAGACTGTGGATTTTTAGGCATCCAGAACCATTTAGAGCATTCAGTTTGGTACGACATTAACCAAACAATCACTGTCTAAATGAATACACTCTACTGTAATTAGGTCTTAGAATGTACAAAACAAACCTAAGTGTCCACCCGGACAGTTAGCCAAACCCTGCTAGTTGAGTTATCCCCTGGATATATAGCTTATACGGCGAACGCAAATGAAACAGCAGAGCTGGAAGAGCCTTTAGATGTGATTTAATTTTTTTTTTATCTGTTCAAAATGTACCTTAAAGGGAGATTTGTCAAGTATTTAAAACTCTTATCAACATGGGAGTGGACAAATATGCTTGCTTTATGCAAATGTATGTATACATTTATTACTGGAAATCAATTTACAACACAAAACAATGACAAATATTGTCCAGAAACCCTCACAGGTACTGCATTTAGCATGAAAACAATATGCTGAAATCATAACATGGCAAACTGCAGCCCAACAGTCAACAACAGCTGTCAGTGTGTCAGTGTGCTGACTTGACTATGACTTGCCCCAAACTGCATGTGATTGTTTTTTCTTGTATGCGCTTTGCGCTTGGTATTGTGTTTTACTGATGTTATTGTAAAGCACTTTGTAACCTGTGTTTTAAAAGGTGCTATATAAATAAAGTTTTACTTACATACTTAACAACATAAATGTTTTCTTCTGTGTTTCTTTAATTTTCTCTTCTGTACCGAAAATGTTCAGAACCGTGACCCCGAAACTGAGGACATTGAGTACTATTACACCCTGAGTGTTCAATTAGTACACTTCCAATTAATCGCTATAGTTTTTAATCAGTGCACATAGAAAGGAAATCGCTTTGGAAATCAAGAAACTGCTCTACAGGAATCTTACTAGTAAATTACAGACCCATGAAATAAAGAGCACCGCAAAAGTAGAAAAGAAGTCAAAGAACATCTATCACTGACTAGATATGTTCCACACAAACAGTAATATTCTTCGGTCAACACGCTCTGAATGTAATATTAATCTGTATAGCATGAGGTATCAAAGAGAAGGTGCAGTGCAGGACAGGCTACCGTTTGCACAGAGTACGACAGCAGCAGCTCCCGCATGAAGCAGCGGGAGGCGCTGAGCCGGGTGGTCCCTGTGAGCTCTCTGTTATCAGAGGCCAACAAAATGCCACGCTGCCTCTGTAGATGAGCTGATCTCCTCTTCTCGCTCTCTCAGGGAAAGGTCAGATGGCTACAGGAGAGTTTTTTATTTTTTTAATAGAATGCTAGGACATGCCAGAGGCTAAAGACATAAGGTTACAGAGGCATAAAATACATAAATTCTATCATTTTTGCATCAATTAAAAGATCTAAAACTCCACATTACAAAGGCCTAGAGCATTTTAATTACTTGTCACATAGCTGGAGTTGTTTAGTTATATGTTATGGTAACCTTATACTTTATGCAAGAAAAAGGTGCTGCAAATACTCATCTGTGATGCCTAATAAATTCTTTCTATTGCAAAATAAAGCCGTTATAGCTATAAAAACATGACCTCTGACCTCCATTAAGGGATGAATTTAGTTTATTCTTCTTGTTTTGTAAAGAATTTTACTGGGTTTACTTATTTCCTCAACACCTCTGGGGCCAGATGCATAAATAATGTGTATACAGAAAATCATGCATACATCTTTCTCACACATAAATTGATAATTTTTAAAAGTATAATGTGCAGTGAGAGTGAGTGCACCGTGTACATGTCAAAACAGCCATCTCATATTCAGTATTTTCATTTAGTTTCTTAGCCAATTTCACTGAGTGTTGCATTACACACACTATATAATCTGTCACATTAACAAAGACTATTTCTACATTTGACATTTACTTTCTCTGCTTATGCTCTTTTCCTTTCATTCTTTACTCTATAAACATCATTAGTTTGTACTCTGTTTCGCTCTGAGTCCTATAAACTAAATCATGACTGAGTACCTTTCTTGCCATTCAATCATCATGATTGAGATATCATTGCTGATTATGGTTTACAGGTGCATGTGTGATGAATTGCAGACATTTTGGGTGCTATAAATAATCACAGCTGTGTGTTTTTTGGAGGACTTTGCCGTTACGAGAGACATTTTGAGAAATTGCACGTCTTCTCTCCCGTTCCTTTTATTGAGAGATTTGCAAAGTAGATCAAGGTGTTCATAAGCAAACATGTGATTAAGGTGCACGGCTACATCCACTCAAGGTTAATTCTGGGAGCGTTCAGAAGCTTCTTTGTGTGTACTCAAGAGTTTAAGTGTTGTCCCCACTCATATTTCTCTGCACCTGGTCAGTGCACAGTTGCAGAGACAACAAACTATAGTTAAAATGCAGGAACTAACTAGCGGCTCACAATTTTGCTCCAACTTACAGTAAACTATCAGACACCGTGTGTCTGCAGGGTACTGCTTCTTTAACATATTTGTGGCCCCAAATGACGATATCGTGAATTTGCCCTCTCCGGTGCTGCTGAAAGGGCAAACCACTGGCTCTGGATTAAGAGGAGAGACAACACCTGGGCTCTGCAATAACATCAAGAACGAGATGACCTCATCGCTGAACCCTCTGGAGGTGTAGTGGGCTTATCAGCCAAACGCTGAGGAGGGAGGGCGCCCAGTTGAAAATCGTTCCCACTCACAACAGCATATAGATGGATTACCGCATGGGTGAAGTGGGCACATGCCCACGGTCCTAATCCAATGGGGGGACCTTGGCCTTAAGATGTATTATTATCTTTTTTATTTTCTTAAAGTATTGGAGAAAATGTGATATTTAAAATGTCAAATTTGGTAATGTTGTATGACCAGAAAAAAGACGGTTGTTTAGGTGGGAGGATATTTTTCACTGCTGTTTTGTGTGGTCGTAGCCGTGGCTCTGTACGTCATTTGATGTCTATTTATGTAGGCTATTCTTTCACAGTTTGTTGTTGGTTTTATTTAAATTTAGGTGTGTGTTATCACTCCTAAAGATGTATATAGCTTTCTGTGCTGTACATGGCATGTATAGAACAAAACAGGCTGAAAATGGCAGTAGTTTAAATTCATCATGTCAAAATAACTATAATTTCAAAGTAAAATACATGCTGTGTAAGCTGCACCGAATGTTAGTTTTTTACATTCAAACCTCCTACTGAGGTTTTCAAATGAAACTTCGTCGTCATCACCCTAAAAAAAATGGGAAAAATATGATGTAAATATGGTTATATAAATGTAATATATGTTGCTGTTAGATTGCTGCTAGACCGCCCCGTTAATACGTGTGTGAGCCTGTTGTTTTTGAAAGGCTAAACGCCAGGAAAGATGGTTTGAAGCGGAATATATGCCTTGTGTGAGACCAAACTCTTGCTGCTTGAGGAGGGCACACGCAGTGCATGTGTACAATTTGCACGTGTGGTCTGTGGTGAGTTTGTGTCCAGGGCCCGTGGTCATGATAATCCATCCATACACAACAGCAAGCTCTCAAGGTATGTGCAAACAAACAAGGGATTGTATCACCTATAGTCCTAAACAGAACTGAACTGAGGACAATAAAAAAAACAGAAAGCTATCTTGTAATATGAAGTCAACTGCAACAGCAACCCGGTCTCTTTATGGTGCTTCATAATGATGACAAAGGTTAAAAAAAGGCAAAAAATGTGACTTTTTTTATTCATCATGCACTGAGATCGTTTCCCTCTAATGACATTGCCATGCTCCAAAGTTCCAGTGGGTGGAAAATGTGGGAAATTGATGTCATTTAATTAGTGGAGATGGAACAGTCTACTCTATTGCAGTCCAATTTTCCCCCTTTTATTCATCATAACCTGTGCATGGAGATGATTTCCCTTCACTGACACTGCCACACATGTCATACACCAAAAGTTTTAGTTGGGAAAAAGTAGCAAATTTATGCCATTTAATTAGTGGGGATGGACCAGTCTTCTCTATTGCAGTCCAATTTTTGGACTTTCAGAAAAGTTAAGCTGATGAGACACTTGAAAAAGAAAAAAAACTTGCATAATGCAGTTTAAATATCCATGCTGATTTCTAATTTATTACTGAGCCGAAGTACTTACACTGCACCTCCAGGTATCTCTGTGCTTGGAAGTCCTTGACGGCAGGGTGGTCTACGATGCAAGACACCGGTACTCCATCATCCTCCTTACTAACGGTGAACGTCAGCCGGCTGGTTACTGTGTACATCTTGTCGTAGGTAATCTCAACTTTAGGCTTGCCTGTGGGAAACATCAAAACACAAGCAGACTTAAACACAGCAATACAGGTGCATTTTGAATTAGTCGATTAAAAGGTCCAGTGGGTAGGATTTCGGGGGATCTATAACCAGAAATGGATTATAATATCCAAACTACGTTTTCTTTAGTGTACATGAAACTACTCTACATGGGGAGCGAGGCAACAGTGCTCACCCAGCCTGATCTCATGGGAAGGCGTATAAATAGCACGCCATTTTAAGGACATTTTGCATGTCATGATAACACATTTTAAGCTTTTCACGGGTCATTTAACACCACTGGGTTAACGTTGTGAAATGGCTATTCTCATGTCATTTAACGCCACGACATTACCGTGAAATGGTCACGGTAATGTTTAAGCAACAAAACCTCTTGGGGTTTAGGAGAAAACATCAGCATGGCCGGGCTTAAAATAAGTAAAATACATACATAAATAATGGAACACAAGTACAGAAAACACGTCACTAACATAACTCAAATAACTCAACAACGCTTTGGGACACGATTAGCGGTCTCCTGGTTGAAAGTCCTGTGTTTGTTCAGACTCTTCTCATACACCATTTGTAGCTACACCTACGCAAAGTAATGCACTGTAATTCATATATATCCCACGAAATCTATTTGTATGTAATCCACATATTGTCAACCAGGTTATATAAAGAGCGGCAAACGTCACGTAGGAGGAAGATCGGGGTGGATGGGTGGGTCGGAAAATACCGTACTTTTGCTCAGGAAACCAGCGTTTGTGTCCCGTGTGAAACCAGAAGTCAACGTTGATTTATTTGTCACGTAACTTACGTACTTAAGTAACGCCCCTTCCGGTGTAATTTTAAGCCAAACCACAATCTTTTCCTAAACCTAACTAAGTAGTTTTGTTGACTAATCCTAAGGAAGTTGTTTCCTGTGAAGACGGAAGTTCATTTTGAAAAGACTGTAGGCATGTAATGAGCAGATATTGAAACGTGTTGCCGGACATTTGTAGGAAAACGAACGAAAAGGAGGAATAACTTTTTCATAAGATATCATACGAACCGTTGTATGAGGATACGTTTGTCGTGTTGGACTCATCTGTCTCCCCTCCCTCCCACAATAACCAGTCTCTCTCACTTTTTAATCTACATCACTAGCTCTGAGCGTAGCATATTCACACGGATGCGTTTACATTGCAGTCAGTACAGACTACATGGCGTGAAATGACACGCCAAAAGCAAGAACAGCGTTGTGATTGCACGCCAAATGATTTACAAATTGTTGTGTCATTCATATGCCATTTGGTGAGACTGATGAAGAATGATCATTTTTCCCATTTTCTTGCAGTCCCTGAATTTTGATCTATAACGTCTAATCTAAACACAAACACTAAACACAGAGCTGCTTGTCGTCTTAATCACTTGAACGACTCCTCGTAGTTTGCTGGTTGGTCGGATTCCTCCTTCAGGGCTCAACTGCTTTCCAGAGTGTTTTTCACACTAAAGTCATATAATGAAAACTGAGCTCCAGAGGTTTAGGCTAGCTTTACAAAGAAAATATGAATAAAGTCTGCATGCTTTTATTCTAAAAGTCTTTTTGAAAAATATAACCAAAAGTTCAGATTTTGGATTTCTTCCTAACTTGTGCTGAAACTCTATTTTATGCATCCTCGGCACCTCTGGGAGTACTCTGAGAACAACTTGTTTTGTTGAAGGGTCAGCCCACTAAGTTTTACTTAACAAAATAACAAAGCTGAACCCTTTGGACTCTAGGATGCCAGTGGAAAAAAACATGCTTTAAAAATGTTTAGGTCTGATAAAGACAGCCGTTGTTTGGCTGCAAGTAGAAAGTCTTTCTTCCATTGACCTTACAAAATATGTAAAGTGGAAGCGAGGAGGGTGTCCTTGAGAATGGTCAGAGAAGGTGAATCAGCTAACAATTGCCTGCTGTCAAGGGCTACTCTGCGACTGTGAATCACTCATTAGGCTTCATGAAGCCAGATTTATTGTGTGGCCACCTTTCGCGCAGCACCGCCAGATCTGAAGCCTGCAAAGTAACCCTCCTCTGATTAGTGGCTGCTCTGTAATATCACACAGACAATATGTTCTCAAAAGCAATGAAGAGGATACCTCATCATAATCATACAAAATAAGAGGGATAGCTGCAGACAGCGCGGCACGGCACAGTCACAAAGAGAGATTGATTATTCTTATCCCTTTGTCCTACTTCCTAACAGACTGTTGCACGTGTGTGTTTGTGTCCCATCAATAAAACAAATACTGGAAGCATAAAAGTGAAAGAGCCTGCCAAGAGAAATGCTGGTAGAGAGAAGAAAATCAGTCTTAATGTGAACAGTTGCATCCATCAGTTTGTATTTTAGCTGTAAAATATGTACTAAGTGCACCTGTGCTGCCGCTCTGCCACTGTGGTGATGCCGTCACCGTGGTGACAGCTGTCTCTTTGGATGCCGGGAAAGCAAACCTGTGTGATGTGCCTGGTGTAAAGGAACAGGTTGTCATGAATAAATACCACTAGAGGCTTCAGATTCATGAAAGCACCTGAAACAGGAACCTGAAGGGGTCTGCTCATATCAAAATGTCTTTTGAGATGCATGAAACAGTGGTGAAGAGACGTCTTTATTCAAGTCCCTGGCTCTCTGGATCTCCTGCTTTACAGCTGAGGAATTCATTGTAAAATCAAAATACTTCCCTACGGAAGCTAAGTGTCTGTGGGTTTGAAACCTGCACAAAGGCAAGTAACTAAAGAAGGCTTGTGAAATAATAAATTATACTATAAATAGAAATGTGGTTGAGGTGATCAGTGAGCCTCCATCTTAGTTCCTGCCCCTCCTCTTTCTTCAACCTTTTGCCATTACCAAAAAATTTAAGACGTGTGGCTCCATTTGCACAGGAAGCATATCACCCAGTGATAGAATATATAACAAATGCTACTGCTCTGTGCACCCGATTCCGTTATCCGTTATCAGGCCATTAAATAGGCGTTATCGGTCGCTATAAGCACCATGAATGTGGGTCATTAAGGGCCTACGATGTGAAAACGAAACAGTGTGTAACATTTAGGGGGATCTATTGGCAGAAATGGAAAATAATATATATAACTATAATGGCATTTAAACACAAAAACACTTAGTTAAGTTAAGGAAAACCATTGTGTTTTGGCTTAAAATAACTACATTTCAAAAGTTAAGTGAAACTTAATGCTTGTGAACACAAAGACAACTTTCGCACATGATGACAACCCCCGGTCTCCGATGATGACAACCCCCGGTCACTGTGTTTTGTGTCCCATCCATCACCCCCAACTTCCACCTCATATAGAGTTTCATGCTGTCTATACTACAGGGCCTGACTTCCACTTCTGCTCCTGTCATAATGACTATATACCTTCTTTCGTTGATGTGAATAGATGATAAAATCTATTGGTGATAGTAAGCCCCTGTCGACCCACATCTACTGTATGGTGCTTATAGCGAACGATAACGGCGATAACAGGCTGGCTCAGTGAAACTCTGAAGGGCACAAAATAACAGGAACTACAGCTTGTGAGGTGAATTTTCTTGTTTTCTCCTCGCCTGGATTGAGGTATCTTCGCATGACCACGGAGCAGCCACTAGCTCACCATCCACGTGTGCTAGGTAAAGATAAAACAAGTGAATCGTGCTGTGCGCTGTTCAGCACAAGAAAGTGTCAGGAGCCCATTCCTGGAGGAAGCCAGAGGAGACAGAGTAGTCTCATAAGAGGGACATCTGACAGAACTCCAAATGTGCTGCATCAAATATTAATGTGTTCAAGTAGAAACAATGTAGCTCTTGAGGGAAACACACTAGATGCATCAAAACACATGTGCCCATTGTTTTCTATTGAAGCCCACTCACTGGAGGACTCATACTAGGTTGATGCATCAGGATACGCCCAGAGTCGACATGCGGCAACACTCAAAGCAATTTATCACATCGTCTCCCTGGGTTGGCACATCCCGGCTAATCTACCGTCACCACTTTTCCTGCGAGTATGGCTCATCCAGTGTGCTAACTAAGGGCATCAAATAATACAGGTCAAATCACATGATGCGACAGTATGTGATAGGGCCAGGGTATATTGCCCTTTAGCCCTTGTGTACAGCTGGTTTTCTTGATCCTTGTCTTTAAAACTTCCTGCAGTATTAGGCACTGGTCTGGTCACCACAAAAGCAGTAAAGCGGCATATGTGTGTATTCTGAGACATTGGAAACTTGGCGACACGACTAACCACTAACATGCTTGCAGTAGTCACAATAGTGCTGCAATCGAAGTGGCTTGCAAACTGTTCCTTACAAAGCTAGAAAGCTTGGTCGCTGGCAAATTTTATTCATGTAAGAGACACATTTTATTCCATCAACTCTTGTCTCATAACCGTCTACAAATTGTAGCTCTTTTGTAGAGCACATTTCACTCTTTGGCATACCGTGACTTTTCTTGCCCACCGGTGTTATGTTGAAGTCTGTTCCCCGTCGAATAGTGCTTCTCTCCTGTTAAAATGATAGCGCCCCCCTTGGTAGTTAGGGTTAGGGTCATGGTAGATCCAGGTGTAGGTAGGGGGAAACATATCGACGGGAAACAGTACTCAACAACACCGGCACTTCTCACAAGCTGCCGGTACTCTTTTCTGCCCTCTCCATATCAGGTTCTCTGGGCGATCATACATTTTTTTTTTGGTGAACAAATATAATTAATGAAACTTTATTCAAAAGTTTTCCGAATCGGCTCTTTAGATTTACAGAATATGACTTTACAGGGCAAACAATTCCATAAGAGTTAAATGTTCTGAGGAAGGCTGTTTGTGTAAATAATATAATATTTATTTATAGCAAGTTTTGTCTTTAAGCTTTTTGGCTGTCATCTATAGTAATAATAATAATGGTCCAAAATTATGTGAAATTTCATTGTTTTAAGTCAAAAGCCTTAAAAATTGTCTTGGGGAAAAATCCCCAAGCACAATATCTCCTGGTACCTTTTGTTCGCTGTAGAAATACAGAATTGTAATAATGATTGCTGGTACTGGCCGATAAACAGGGCAACATGTGAATGAGGGGAGTACGGGCACTTATTTTTTTCCACTTCAAGCACCAATACTCTGACAGAGCAGGATTATATACAAGTAGAGCTAATAGGCTTCTTTCCTTCAAAGGGCAGCACTGTCCAGACCATTTGCAACTGGTCAACAGTGCAAATCTACCAGTAGCCTACAGCTCTGTGTAATATGAAAAAGATAAATAATAATGGATAAATAAAACCAGAGACAGTTCAGAAAGGAGAAGGTGCACTGAGAGTCAGTTTCCTGTATCTGTGTCACGTGGGTTTCACCACTGCCGCCCTTTTAGGAGACTACAGCAGGTCCTGAGTCTATTAACTCCAATGGGAGAAGTGAACGTGAACGCAGATTATGTCCGATCCTTTCATGCCATAGTCGCCAAAGTAAATATTGGACCCAGTTTTCACAAGCCACATATCTTCAGTACATTCTGATACTTAAATGATTGACTGTCTCAGTAACAAACTCTCGCGAGAGCTGGCGACTAACGTTGGCGAATGCCTTGGCTAACTAATTTTCGTAATGCTAAAGATGGCTGTTAGCTGTGTAAATATCTAATGTTAGAAAAAGAAAATATAAATACATTATGCAAATATGTGGCACAGTGGTGCAGTGGTTGTGCCTCACAGCAAGAGGGTCGCAGGTTCAAACCCTTCTGTGTGGAGTTTGCACGTTCTCCCCGTGTTAGCGTGAGTTTTCTCCGGGTTCTCCGGTTTCCTCCCACAGTCCAAAGACATGCAGGTTAGGTTATCTGTTGACTCTAAATTGCCCGTACATGTGAGAGTGGATGGTCTCTATGTGTCAGCCATGTGATAGTCTGGCGACCTGTCCAGGGTGTACCCCGCCTTCGCCCAATGTCAGCTAGGATCGTCTCCAGCCCCCCCGCGGCCATGAACAGGATAAGCGGTTACAGATAATGGATGGATGGATTATGCAAATATAATCCAATCTGCTTCCATCCACAACGTTCGCAACCCTTCCAAGCGAGGAGATGGGAGAGGCGAATACGCCATGACCGCACCAGCTTAGCAGACAGGAGGTGTAAACCATTTCAAACCATTGGCGGAGCTTGAAATGCATCATCTTTTTTTGTAGAGTGTTTTTTATAACACACTTTTACCAATCATTCTGGTGCTCTTGTTGTGATTTTGAATGAGTCTCTTTCTATAAAACTAACTAAGGTGACAATTATGTGACTTTAGTAGAAGAGAACTAGAAAAGCCCTTAAAAAGTGAAGTGAGTATTGGTGATGAATTAATGAAAGCTCTCTATTTGAAAACGCCACGCTGTGTTGAGCACTAAGAACATTGTGAGAGACTGTTTTGAGAGTGAGGCCGGTAGAGATGAACGACACTGAAAGGCAGTGGAAGGTCAAGTGGCACTTTAGGTGTTTTGTAGATGCTAACATACAAACTCAGCTGGCTCTGTCTCCCTGTGCCTCTGCTACGCTTCACTTCTTTTACTGTTATCGTTTAACCACATTCTTGTGGGGCAGTAGTGTCTAGTTAAAGAAAGTATATGTCTCTACACTTCAATCGCTTTACTTTTGCCCAAAATATTCTTTTATCCACTTGTTAGAGTCTTCCTGCCGGGGAAGAGCAGGGTAATTGAAATCACACTGTGGTTGTCTCATAAGACTTGAGGCTAATGGCTGTTCTGGTCCCTGTCAGTCAGTGAAGTGCCCTACCTACTGGCTTTTCTTTTTTTAAACCCATCTTCCTTTCTTTCGTCTTGAAAGAGCAGACCGGAATGACCTGCATATTAGCTACTTCCCGCAACGCTTCTGTACAACTCCCCTCTTTTCACAACTTCCACTGCAGTCTGAGCAGAAGAACTGGAGATATATCAGTGCCGGGGCATATGTTGATAAATCACTCAACAACAGGGTAATAGTAAAAGAAAAGATAAGGTGATAATAGTGAAATAATGGGTCTGTGCATATTAAGAGAGATGGCTGGATTTACATTGGCAAGCATGACAATTGCAACCTTTAAATGATATTTAAGAGAGCCTGATTATCCCTCCAGGTAATTAAGTTAAATTCTGGGGACGTTTAATTAGAAATAAGTCTGCCAGGCATGGAGCCACAGCCGAAGGTAATTTAAGTAATTCTGTCCTCGTGTCAGAACTCTGGCACCCTCAGCCATTCCTTTTGCTCTCCATCTTCCATTTCCTTGCTCTTCTTTTGTCTTTCACATTTTCAGCATCAGCAGAGCAAAACCAGGTATTTTTTTTTCACAACAATGCTGCGGTGTCAACTAAACAAACTGCGGAGTTATTTGACATAGTTTACTAAAGAGCTTGCATTAAAAATGGCAGTAGTGTCAGTAAATGACCATAGGTATGTAAACTGAAAAAAGGTGGATTTTATAATGCCATTGTTTTAGGCTGTTTCAGCTAGTAGCACTTTTTAACCTGTGGCGGAAATGGATAAAATGAATTGGCATGCTCTAGTAACAGGTGAGCCTTTAAGTACCGCTGAGTGTTGTGTTATGGTGTTATCTATCAATTGTAGATCTACAAAGAGTGCCAAGCCCATTCTGTAAATGGCAATGCATTCTCAACAAGTGTGTGAAAACAGCATGGGCGTGGGGTCGAGAGCCATTCAGCATTGGTTTTTCTGCCATTCAATAAAACAAGCAAATGAGCATTGTTGGAAAGCTCGGTTAAAGTTAGGCTGCATTACAGAAACTTCTCAACTTGCAGATCCTGTCTTTAAGGTCCAGTGTGTAGGATCTGGTGGTATGTAGCGGTGAGACGAGGAGATTGCAACCAACTGAAGCTTCTTCCGTGTGCCAAGCGTGTTTGAGAGCTACGGCACAGACATATATTGCCAAGAAGTGAAAGTAAATTTTTCGTTCCTATGCATCATCAGTGCCCAGCAGCAAAGCTACACTTCCGCCATTTGGACTGACAGCGACAACCGGATGCCAGTAAAACATCCGTCTACAAGTTGTTGTAAGAAAGTAAAACTAAATTATTTCTATTCTATTGTCATATTCTACCAAAATGGCCTGTGTTGAACAATAAAATATTATAGTATAATAAGCGTTTTCAGTCCAAAATGGCGGCACTGGCTGTTGTAAAACAAACACGGGAGTTTCGTCTCTTTGCTTCTATACTCTTTGGCTATGGTGGCCGATGCGAAAACACAAATGTCCCTCTCTGGAGTCATTTGGAGCAGAGCCAGTGCGTAGAGTGTGTGTGTACATGGGAAGTGAGTGGTGAAGCAAGAGAGAGAGAGACAGAGAGTGTTGGCGATGGGACCGAGTAACGTTATCGACTCCGGCTCAAGCAGGAAAAATTAACAGAGTTTGGTTTTGTCCATTCTGAAGAAACATGACGGTGCAACATGGCGGACTCCGTGGAGAGGACCCGCTCCCTATGTAGATATGAAGGGCTCATTCTAAGGTAACGAAAACACAACAATTCATATTTTCAAGTGATTATACACAAAAGAAAAAAAACGTAATTATATTATATTCCATTTCTGCCAATCGATCCTCCTAATTGTTACACACTGGTCCTTTAAATGATTGGTAACCATGGTAATTAGGGTTAGGACCTGATTTAGGAAAAAAACATTACAGATGAACAGTTCCTAAGTCAATGTATCTATCCTAATGTAAGATAGGAAAAGTGTATTACACAAGAATCCTAATAAACTCTCCTAACTTTAGGATAACTGTCCTAACTTTAACTTTTCCGCCACTTTTCTTCTGCTGTTTGGACATAAGTGCTGCCTTCCTCTTCCGATCACTTGTCAGAGTACTTATTTTCTATTTGATAGCATCAACGCTTCATTGGATGCCGGATACTGCTGGAGACTGTGTCTGCTATCTTTGCCCACTCTCTGTCTTTTATCTCAGAGGAGCGTTGTTGTAAATTTCCCCAAAAGAACGTCTTTGGATTTCTCTACAGATGTTGCACACACCTCTAATTCATGTCTTGAAGTTAAGTGCTCGCCGTTGTTTTTGCTCCACTTCATCGGAAGTTTCAGTGTGTGCACAAAGTTGTTTAGCTGAGATGAGAAAAGTAGTGTTTGCTAGGTAACAGACATAAAAGTTGATAAGCGATGTTGGATTGTGTATTTGGACAAACCTGAGATAGGATGAAGTAGGATTCCTATAGTTAGTGCTTCTGTAATACCAAATTGGGAAAATCCTGTCTTACACTCTTCCTATCTTAACTTAACTTAAGACTTGAGATAAGAAGTTTCTGTAATATGACCCCTGGTTAATACTCAGTACAGTACAGTGACCACAAGAGCATTACCTTTGACTATTCAATACTTACAGCCTATATGCCAATACTTGCCTGTATGCACTGGTCAGCAGAAACATAGTACTGCAAGAAAATTTGAGTGAACATTTTTTCAGTTTTTGTGATGTTAACAGCTACTTTTAAGACAATCCCTGACCTTGGCACATTGGAACATTCTCAGACCACTAAGGGTTTAATGTGCTGCAGTGTAGAGGTGAAGCAGCTCAGGGCCTTATACACAACTTCTGATTAGGACCTTTGTTTCAAAGTCTTTACAAAGCTTGCTGTCTGGGCTCTGAGGTGGAGCTGCCTGGCAGGAGGCCTGTTCACCCCTGAGCTCTGCTCACACTTCTGAAGCTCAGCTACCTTTGATGAAGGCATGAAAGTTGTCGCGGTGCCAACAGACTCTGGCCACCGCTGCACATCCACACTGCTTTAATGGAAACTATTCAAAGTCGCAGCAGAGCTCCATTTAAAGAGCAACAGCATTGATGCGAGCACTAAATAGGGAAAGGGAAGAAAGGAACTGGTTCATTTATATACATGGCATAAGGGCTTAAAAGATGCAAACGTGCATGCAAAAGTTAGAATTTGGAAACACTTAGAAGTAGAATGTGCACACCTGCAGAAACTTGTGTGCAGATGCATTTTCGGAAACAATAAGAATTGCAACACCAGTGGCAAAATAGCAAAATAAAAGATCTTTCTCAAAGAAGTCATTCCAGGGCAAATAATTCATGATGACCTTTGAGGCCTAAAACAATGCATTTTCTGTTGGTTTGTTCAACAAACCGTGCATGAAATGACAAGCAGCCTATGAAGTGTGTCATTTGGTGCATACCAAAATTGCTTTCACCTGTAGTAGGTTTGTCCATTTCCAGGTTCCTCCCTCGGTGGAGCAACACCACTGATGAGGCCGAATGCACTATAAAAGCAAATGCTCAGGAAGGGCATCGAGTTCCAGTGTCCCCTGATGCCCACCGGTGGGGCCGGTAACAACAACACACTATTTGGCATCGACTTGGATACATCGAACCACTTCTTCTTGATTTCTGAAATGGTTCGGCTGCTGTGACATGCTGCCCCTCAAGACATTTTGTCTTAATGGTTTTACCGTTACTCAGAAAATGGTGCAGTCCACCTGGCCTCAACAATAGTATTAATATTGCCTGCTTTTTTATACTTAGTCATAGTCCTGACATTAAAAGTCCACGTCAGTTTAAGTAATGTTTAGATATCTTCTTCCTTCTTAAGTTTAGCATGTTTTAAAGCTCTGGACATTCTAGTCTTGTCTTAGTCAAAGAAGACCATGATCTCACGGGAAGGTGCATAAATAGCACAACATTAAAAGCACATTCCGCATGTCATGAGGACGCATTTTAGGCTTTTCGCATCATTTGTTCGCTGCTTTTTGCATGACATTTGTACGCCACGCAACAAAATTAAGTAACGCCGGCAGTTAGGTTTAGGCAACAAAACCACTTAGTTAAGTTTAGGAAAACTATAATGGTTGGGCTTAAAATAAGTACGTATACTCAGCTAAACTACAACGTAAGTACGGAAAACGGATCACAAACGTCACTTCAGCCCCCGCCCACCATAAGCAGTCTTTCTCACTTTTTATTCTACGTCACTAGCTCTGAGCGTAGCATATTTACGCAGATGCATTTACATAAACATACTACACGGCAAAAGCAGAAAACGCCATTCTTATTGCATGCCTTTGCCATGTGCATTATTGTGTCAATCACTGTGGGCTGTCATTTTAGTCTAGTTATAGTCAAGATAATGTGATAGCATTTTAGTCAAACTTAAACAAAATGCATCCAGGTTAGAATCCACCTGATTTCAGTGTAAAAGACTTTTCAAAATTGCAGACAGGCTGTCTGATCTGATGCCATAGAATTTAAGTAAAGTGTTCTCTTTTAGGCTTTGTGGACTGACTTCATCTTAAATAAGCAGCTAATTCATTTGCTTATCACCACTCACAATGGTTGAGTTAACAGGTGAAGAACATTTCAGGTTCATTGTGGGTTCTAAAGAGAAAATTGCAGTAAAGTGGCAGTAGTATAATATGGGCAGGATCAATAATCAGAAGGTTTTGAAAGCATAAAGTACATGGTTTTCTTCTTTTGTGGAATTTGTGTAATGTTCCATGTTTTTACAAAGCGAGGCGAACAGTGACTGCAGGAGGAGGTTTCTTTCTTCTTAGAGGTGACGCATCAGTCAGCCCCTTTTTCTCTAGTTCATGGAACACAGTGTGTTTGTGTCTCACAGAGGTTTTCATTTCACAGATAACCAATCGAAAAGGGACATATGACTGAATATTTATGACAGATACTTTAACTGGGATACTACATAATGTGTTAAGAGAAGAAATGTCTTGATTGATGATTGTAATTGTCTCTTTGTGTGCGGAGTCGACCTACCTGGAAGCTCTTTATCTCCCTTCATCCATCGGATGGTGGCGGCAGGCTTACTGCTCATGGCGGTGCAGGTCATCTCCGTCTCGTTGCCCTCACTCAGGACCTCATCGCGGGCCTCGATGATGGGGTTACCTGGAGGAACTACGGCAGGAAACACAAACAACACTCTGTAAACATGAGGGGGGGAATGTAGTACGTCAACACCCAAAGCACTACATTATGAAGTCAACAGAGCTGACTGAGAGGAGAGAGGTTTTATTTTAAGTTTGCATTTTTGAGGTAGGTCAGATGACAATTAGAAAGGTGCAGAGCACCCATGACCCATGGCATTATGATGGATGGCAACTTGTCCAAATTACTTATTTATTGCAGTTACTTATTAATAACATTTAAGTATGCATGACTATATTTAAAAAAAAAAAATGCATTACAAATATTATTTAATGTCCATATAAATGCAAAAAAAGAAAACAAATCAACTAAAAACTCAAATTAATATAATTTTATTATCATATTTTAGTATTGCAGCAAAAAATATAGTTTGATATTGCTGAGTTAAATAAATACAAATACAAAAACTAAAATCTACTTTATTTGATTAAATAAACCTATAAAATTGCTCATTTCCAAGTCTTAGTATGCAACTAGCTTTCATATCTCTGTGCTCTCTGTGGTAAAATGTGTATACCTTTGATAGAATAAAGCAATATGTGTAGACTCTATGGCAGATAGAAAGAAAATTAATCCAAATAGATGATTGATTAGTTATCATCTGATGTCCCAATGATATGTTAATGATTTTGCATCCATTCACTATAGTCGTATCATTTCTTGAGGCCTTTCTTCTTAAAGTGGCAATTTCAAAGATTTTCATTTAAATAAAGGTCTATTAAATCACTATCTATTGCCCAAGGAGGTAACACAATGGTGATTACAATATTTATATATCTGCAGAATTACAAACTGGCTGTCTGTGGTGACATTCCTGGGAAAAAAATGCTGCTATGAAGTCAATGTCACACGTGCGAATGCAGACGAGTAACCATTGCCTGCTGAGGCGTCATTTGCCTGAAAGTTCACCAAAGTTGATCTTCACATGAATGCGAAGATGCCATTTTGTTTCGCCAGCGGGAACAAATGTTTTTTCGCCCCTTCGCTCTCATTGACTGGAAGTGAACTGGAGGCAAATGTTAATTTAGCGCATGTGTGACTGTACCTTTACAGTTTTCCTCATTGTATACACACAAAAAAATACACAATTCTGAAAACTTGAAGCTCGTGTATACACAAAAAGACTCCAGACTGCTAAACTCATTGTTTTCACTCTTCAATAGAAATTCTAAATCAACCAGGACTGAAATCTTAAGGATCGCCACTTTAACTGATAGTGATATTAAAGAAGAAATAAAGAACACAGTTACTGTTTGTTGTAATTGCCTCCTCAGGCTTTGGGTTTGAATGCCTGTCATGAATATGTGAGAGAGACACAATCAAACTAAAACAGGACGCTGCTGCTCTTCAACAAGCTTGTCTGCAATGAAAAGTTGATGACGGTTGACCTTATAGATAATAAACTCTGAGCTGAGTATTATTCTGTTTCAAGTCTCAAACAATGTATCCCGATTAGCACTTAGAGGGGTCATGTAGGGCATAAAACACACACACTAGTAAAGGCATGCGTAATTCAATATTATCGTATATCCTCTGAGCGTATCATGACAATGTTCTCATTTTGCATTGAACAGCAATTTGATTTATGTGATTTCACACACATTTGTTCCATATTGGTATTGGGAAAAAAAATCATGTTAATATATATTGATATGGATTTCAGACATCACCCAGCCCTAATGCGAGCTGCTAAAACCACCTACATACACGTAAAATATTACATGGGTATTACCTAATCCATGCACACTACATCACCGTGAAACTATGCACACATTTACAGTTTATTACACAGGAGTGTGTTTGTGTGTCTTCTCACTAGTCTGTATGTCTTGTTTCAGGAGTGTATCTATGTTCCCCAGTTCAATATTCTGTTAACACACATTAAGTTAACATTTCAAAAGGTTTTATGTTGTTTTCCCAGGGCCCTATGTTCAACTCCATGCTATGTTCCCTTTGACGAGTTCCGCAAATAGCCCATGTCATATTGAGAAATAAATAGAGCCGGGGAACATCTTTTTCAGGTTCCTATTAAGCAGCGTATCCTCAATCAATGGTTAGTAAGATTTATCACGGAAAGTTATTCCTCGTTTTTTGTGCGTTTTCCTACGAATGCCCGGCAACACGTGACGCACGTGTCAATTTCCAATCCAATCTTGTCAAAATAAAACTACTTAGTTAGGTTTAGGAAAAGATTGACTTGGTTAGGTTTAGGCAACAAAACTACTTGGTTATGTTTAGGAAAATATTGTGGTTTGGGTTAAAATAACTCTGGAAATGAAGTAACTAAAGTACAGAAGTTACGTGACAAAAACTAGATAGGGTTAGGAAAAGATTGTGGTTTGGTTTCACACAGGGTATGAAGAGTCTCCTGGGTGATAGTCCGTGTTTTTTGACGCACCCATCCACCCATACCTCCCCCGTATGCTGCATTTGTCGCTCTTACAGTGCATTACTTTTTCATAGATATAGCTATGAATGGTGTATGAGATCAACCTGCATTATGTGCTATATAGAGCTGGGAACTAGCCTGTACTGATTCCCAGGCTGTTAAAAACATACTTGTTTTAACCCAAACCACAATCTTTTCCCAAACCTAACGAAGTGTTTTTTGTTACCTAAACCGAAGTGACACCAAGGGGTATCCAGTGCATTAAAAAGTGGTGCCAAGGGGTACTGACCAAGTGTTCGTATGTGTTGGGAATGAAAATAGGTTGGGGTAACATAGGCCCCTGTGAGAGCACATAGAACTGGGGAACATTAGACCTTGGGAACTTAGGAATGACCTTGTTGTTTCATGAATGTGTGTTACAGTTCACTTGTGAAATATGACTTATTTTGCATCACTTTCTTGCAACCTGGCTTCTGTATATCAGCTCATTTAAACACTACAACATTATGACAAGACTTAATAAGCAAGCACATGTGAAACACATGATTTTCCTGTTCCAAACTCCACTGTAGCTGCTGTCAGAGCCTCTCGCAGTTTTCACCGTGAGCTGTCAACCACTTTGCTCAGCATGTGCATGTATGCTGTCTTCCACAGTCTAAATGTTGATTAAAAGGCTTTTACCTCGCTGCTACTAAATAATATTGAGTGTTTGGGTGTATCTCTATGTGTGTTTTGCTGCTACTTACTTAGCACGGTGATGTCAGCGTAGGCTTCCTGCGGGGGGTCCGTGTAGAGCTGGCAAACATATCGACCCTCGTCTGACAGCGAGACATTAGACAGCGACACCCGCAGCTCGTTGTCTGAGAAGTTCACCAGCTGAAAGCGAGCGTCTTTCAGTGCTGAAAGAGAAAAACACATCGTTGTTTTTATAATTTATATGTACACATACAGGGGGTACACATATGCACGGTGTAGGAACAGTAAATAATACAAGTAAAGTTGACTGGAGCATAAATCCTTAATATTTACTTGTCATTTATACTGACTCTAACTATTTGGACACATTGTCTTCACACTGTAGCATCAGATGAACTGTGTAGGATTTGGAGCCCGTTTTTTTAGTGGGCCAAACAAAAATGGACAAACCAAACTTCATCATATATCAATATTTGCTGTCAAATCCTTTGCAGTGATTGACTGTTTGAGGTCTCCGACCCGCAGACATCAGAAGATCCTATCATAGCTGGCGTCTTTACTTCTAGCTTTTTGTTTTCTGTTTGTTCTTTGCTCAGTGGATTGAGGTCACAATATCTCACTGGTACCGTTCTAACTTTCATCCACTACTAGCCTAGCAATCTGAATTGCCATTTCATTAAATTTTTCTGTTCTGATCTGCTCTGGGGACGGTTTGTTTTGAGCAATCAGTGGCGAGTGACGTTTACTTTCATTTTCTTTCGACACAGATGTTGGAGTCTCTGCAGCAAGAAGTAGTTAACATTTTTTATGTTGTCATAACTTGGATAGAATAGAAATTATGGTGAGAACTACGAAAATAAAACCCAAATTGTATTAATCGCTTCCTCTCCATAAAAGGGTTGATCCATAATGCAAAGGAAATTGTCCTACAAGGCTGCAACTAACAACTAATTTCATTATTGATATTTTTCTTATTAATCATTTGGTCCATAAAATAGTGAAAACGCTCACGGCTCTTTTCTAAAGCACAGGTTGACGTCATCAAATTGCTTGTTTTTTCCGACCAGCACTCCAGAGGCAAACGATATTAATTTTATTACACATAAGACAAAGAAACGCAGCAAATCCTCACAATCGAGAAAGAGAAATTAGGGCATTTTTGCATGCAATATGACTTTTTTAATTGTCAATCAATTAATCCTTTAACCACATCGACTCAACTACAATCATCCAATTTCAAAATGAAAAACACAGCTTTTCTTTCTAGTCTAGTCTAGCCGCTCATTATGCCGCAATGATTGTATAAACAGGAACCAACTAAGAAGCAATTAATTTTTATTACTGTTAATTTAGACAAATAATAATAGTACAATAACAATGATAAGGGGTTGTTGTCTTTTGTCTGTTTCTTAATTCATCAGGGCTTCTTTGAGTTGTTTTAGTACCACATGTAGAATCACTAGCCCAAACCGGAAAGCCATTCAGCCGTCCTGCTTTCTTTGGGTGCAGGCGTGCTTGTGTAAAAATAAATATTTAATAGTTATTATGTGCACAAAGATGCCGCTAGTCATTTTAGCTTGAAGTGCATCACATGTTCAAATGTGCTTCAAAGAACTTTCTAGAGAGAGAGAGAGAGAGAGAGAGAAAAAATAGCTCAATCTAATTAGTTAACAATCAATCACAGAGCAAAGTGACGTAACACAGTGTGCAGCAATGAAAAGAAAAGCTTAACTCCCTTCTGGTTCATTCTGTTTGGCGTGTGCAGACGTACAGCACACGCCAACAACATGCTTCGTATTAACCTCATCCTTGGCTGTCCTTTAGTTGGCCTACAGTGGAATTGAGGACAAACCCATAAATCCTGTCTCTTCCTCATCTGCAGCCACTTTCATCTTGCCTTACCTTGTTTGCCCATCTACCTTAGCACACTCTATCAGCTGTAATGTAGGATGACAACATGCGGTTAAGATGAAAGCCTACCCGTCTCCGACCCCCTTTGATGTGCCGATAAATTCTGCTCTGATTGACAGCAACTGCAGGCTCTTTGCACTCTTCACTCTCCTAGTATAGCTCTGTGTACTCATCCTCCAGCTTTAAGCATTAAACATGGAGACTTCTGACACAGAAGACCTCAAAACAGACATAAATAGATAGAAAAAAACCACCGGGCTACATTATTATTTCACAGATGACAAACAGAAGAAAGACGATGCTGTATGGCCATACGGTATTTACCTTTGCCATCAAGACACAGACAGAGAGAGAGAGAGAGTGATTGAAACAGGAGAGAGGGAGCTCTCCGGTAAGAAGCAAGAATACTAATCATCACAATTGATTTTGTGCATCATTAAACAAGAACATCAGGGTTATTTTAAAGGAGACATATCATGAAAAACTCACTTTTTCAGTGCTTGTGCTCATACATTTCGGTATCTGGAGTGTCTACCAACCCACAAACTGTGAAATAAGAGATTTCCAAAATGTTTTTCAACATACATTTATGCTGAAATAGAAAAAAGACTTTGGTCATACTGTTGGCTGTTCTGTACATGGCATAATGTGCTGCTGCCATCTTCTCATGTCTCTCTGTCTTTCATTATCCTGCCAGAAAGGTCTGCTCATAACACTAAAAACAACAAATACCTAAGAAGTTCAAACACACTAGGAAAAGTTGGGACGAAGAAATCTGAAAATGCAGCATACAATGAGGCTTATTTTTCAAGCTAATGCTTATTCTTTCCCTACACATGTCTTTCCTCACATTCGCCTAAAAAAACTTAAATGGTTGGTTTCCATTAGTGCAGCTATTAGATTCTTTTATCTAAGCACAATGAAGCCCTTATTGTGGCACATGAATAATACGCCCCTAATTAGTGTAGCTCATTCAAAAGCCTTGTTAGCCCTCATTAAAATGAGAGGTCAGACTCTAATCCTAATGATTTAATTGAATTAAAGGCTCCCAGATTAAAACATACCGATGCTGCAGTATACAGATGCACTGAAGAAAGCATACAACCTGTTTTCAGAGACAGAGCTGCTCTGGAGGGAAAAAATACTCATACTTTGCTGCTACAGTTATGATGGAGATATATGTAGATATATAATAGATGAACCGAAGGGCATTGTGGTAACGAGTAGTGGCAGCAGTGTAGGCATGTCAATATTGGAGTTATGTTATTAAAGAAGAAACTGTATAAGGATCCAAGTTGAATTTTTAGTTTTTAAACAAGGTGTTCAATATGAGCTTTGTAGGAGAATATGGAGTCTAGAACAATATTTAAATTAATAATAGAGGCCTTAAGGTCACCAAAAGCAGATTATAACCTGGTTTGCAGGAAGATGACATAAACAATGGTGTCATCAACATACAACTAGACATTGCAGTTGGGAAATAAATAATTTAAGAAATAATTATGTTTAGAGTAAAGAGCCTATCAAAAGCCTACCAAAAGTTACCAAAAAGATTTGATCCAGATTTAGAAGAATTTAATAATCCACATCACTTCATCTCTCCTTCAGAGCTGACATTTCCTGCGATGTTCCAGTATTTTTCACCTTTTCTCTTTACAAATATTCCAAAAGATGTTGAGTAAGGTTGAGCTCTAGTGGGTCCAGAGGGAAAGCCACGCGAGCCAGCACGACTTTAAAGAAGAGATGGAGGGCAACCGTAAAGTTTAACCAAGGAAATGCTTTGGAAACTACATCTCTTCCATTAAGGCTGCTGTTTGTCAATCACCTTTTGACTGTACGTTTACCTACAGTAGAGATGCTTCGTTTGTTTGGCTCTGTATCTTGGATAAAGACGCTTTCTGTCTCAAATATGTCAGCTTGATACACTCTTCGACAGATGTTGTGAGGTCTGCCTGGTCTTGCTTTGAAGGAAAATTACTCAGTTTGTAAATATCTTTCCATCCGGTATCATACTGCACTCTTAGAAAATATCACTTTAGTGCTTCACTTACTGTAGCTCTTTACACGTTGATTTGAGCAACAGGAAAAATCATGTTAATCTTAATCGTTATTTGTTGAGTAGCCGTCCTACTCATGTAATTTTCAGTCGATGTGAAAGCTAGCTGTTGCTGGGAGCTGTTAACATAGTGTTTTCCTTGCTAAAAGGCTTAACAACTCCAACAACACCCCAAATTGCCCAAGTCCTTAACTTAAAACTTAAAATTGTCAGTCTGACATAACATGAACTAGTAACATTAGCGTTAGGTAGATGCAGTCGGATTCAGACTCCTCAGTCATAGATTAAAAGCAGAATAAGTGCAATTTTGAAATGTCTACGAAGAAAATATGCAAAGAGGAAAGTGACAACACTGGCCCTGACATTTCAATGCTGAAGAGGAGTCGGCAGTCTAGCCGTCGAGTGGCGCCAGTTCTTGCGCCACTTCTAGCAAAATAAAAAGACGTTACCAGGCTAGCTACATAAATCTGGTATTTACCATCACAGGGCCAGAGGAAAAGCTAAGGCTCTATATAGGCGAGGTCGCTCTTTCATTGTTATATTGTTGGTATCTGCAGTTTCTCAAGTGGTACTTGGGAAGTTCTGTTTTATATCAACTGGTGGAAACAGCTTTCAACGATTGCATCAGCAGACTTGTTGACTAAATCAGAGATGTTGTGGTGATTCACAGCTCTGGAGCCAAAACACTAATATTTCATGAGACAACATAAAAAAATTCCCAAATAAGCTGCAATGTTATAAAAAAAAAAAAGAGTACTGGATCTGCAACTGGATTCAGAACTGCAGAACTAATCACTTGTTCCTTTGCCAATGGCCTACCCTTCCATCAACATGACAGTCCTTGCCAATCAGCTATAATCCATTTCACAAAAACATGTCTCAGAGATCTTATAATCCTCTTATATATCACTTCTAAATAAGGCATTGTGGTATAAGCATGAGCTGAATGAATAAATACCTTCTTATACACATTGAAAATAAACACTGGGACACTGTGGCAAGGACACGTTTCCCCGTGCGAAAGGCTCGGGGCAACAACACTGAAGGCTCAAAGAGACACAAGGACAGACGATGGAGAACAGTCTGGTTCACACAGCAGGGTTCACACAGTGGTGTATTTCAGAAACAAAGAGTGGCGGTCCTGGCAAAGAGAAGGTGAGCAACACTGCTCATAAGTCTTTTATGGTTACGTCAGAGCAAACTAGAATATATACTCCACTCCTCTTTGTGTATTTAGGACAAAAAAAAGAGGTTGACCTTTAGCTCCATGCTCTCTTTGCCCTGTTCTTCTTCTTCTCTTGTTCTATCGTATCTGATAGCATGAGAAGGACATCACAGATGTCTGACAAAGGTAATTGATAGTCACGTCTTTGGAAGAGAAGTCTGTCCAAACTCTGAAAGGCTGCACATTATCTGATCTGTCACTTTTTACAGCTGATAGTGATGAAGCTAATTTAAAAGCAGTGATAAGACAGTACAGTAGAAGGAGACTTTGTGAGGTCGGTGACAAAGTGAAGGTCCAACTTTTCCTCTTCCTGTGCAGTGTCACTTGTCATGCAGATTACTGCTGATAAACAGTAGGCCGGCTTTAATAAACCCTGTTGTTCTGTATTTTGGTAGCATTTATGTTTGTAATGCTGTATGTGCACCACTCTCTGAGCCAAATAGAGGAAAAGTAGAAAAAAAGACATTTTGAGTTGAGTCAACATTGAGTGCCTGAGCAGTAAATAGACTAACATTAGTGAAGTGTAAACTAAATGTGCGGATTCATGGGTAGATGAGCGGATGTCTTAAAGGATATGCTAGAACTTCAGCAGTCTGAGACAAATCAAGCTGATATCTTTGAAAGTTACAATCTTTTTAGTGCAAAATTCCATCGTTGCATTTCCAAAAACAGTGATTCTTTGATGGGAGGGATCCATGTTGGCAGTTGCATGTAGGTTTGTTGCCGGAACACCACAAAAAACAAAAAACCTTTAAGGGTGACTTCGGTATTTTTCAACCCGACCCTATTTTCCTATTTTTGTGTCTAACTGACTAACAACAATTTCTGAAATTGGTCCAGTATTGAGGGAAATCGCTGTAAACGAAAGCCGAGTAACGAGCTGCGAGAGAAGTGAGTAGCGTCAATTTTAACGTTACGTCCTCTAAAAGTGCTTGTTTTTGCCACTGACAGGCTCAAATTTTTATCACAAGCACTTTTAGTGGACGTAAATGACGGTGCCAGCTTGCCCCAATAGGATTATATTACAGCCGGTTTAGCAGCTGGCGGCTGCAGCGGTCTCCCTCAATACTGGATCAGTTTCAGAAATTGTTGTCCGCATTAGTCATTTAGACACAAACATGGGATAATAGGGTCCAGGGCTGGAAAATTCAAAAGTTACCCTTTAATGTGACAGCCAGGCCGAAGACACCCATGTGATTTGGCTAATTCAGACTTCATATTAGCTTTAGCTGAACTTTTGAATGCATTTTTCACAAATTGAGGACTGTGGATTTTTTCCGCCATCTTTAAACTCAACAAAGGTATAGCTTTGTAGCCGGTATGGAGAGGAGGAAAGACTACAGCGACCAATAACTCTTTCAGTGTACAGATGTCATGTGAGTATTGTATTAGAATTGTCTTGAAAAACTCTGATACAATCCTTTAATGTTTGCATTCGACCCTGTAGTCATGAAATCACGTCCCATCTCATGTTACCAGTCAGCACTTAAAATTTGAAATCCTAAATGGACTGTGTATAGATAGCACCCTCTCAACCTGAGAAGGACAAAGTGCTTTCCAAAGCCTCTCATCCACCCACGCACACACACACACATCCCGATGGCGGCGGAGCTGCCGTGCAAACCGCTGGCCTGCTCATCGAGGACAATTTGAGGTTCGGTGTCTTACTCAAGGACACTTTGACACGTGGACAGGAGGAGCTGGGAATCATAATGTCTCACCGTCATAATTGGCACGACTCAAAAGAGGTCACTTTTCAGGAAAACGTACGTTTTAAGAGTTTGATTAAATGACAAACGGCGTTGAGGACTGGACAGCATGGATAGCTTTTGAGAGGATTTTCTGCAGAAGAAAAGTTGAATTGGCCATTTACTGATTATAAACAATAAAATATGGTCACTTTTTTTTCCTTTGCAATAGCATATACATTAAAGGGCAAAGTTGTTTGTCTGATCACTACAATTAATCGTCTTCACAATATTACAAAAATGATGATCAATACAACAACATGATGTTCTACATTTAAACCTTTCCAACATTTAATCTCCTACTTTCTCAGTTCTGGCATGGCTGACATGGTCACCTTGAGCGGAGATGAATACATAATTCATGTTTTGAAGTTATCATAAATATCCAAAAGTTGCATTCACATGGAGAGAAAATAGGAAAAGTTATCATCCATCAAGCTGCCGTGATCTCACCATTGAAATGTAGCAGTGGAGATTAAAATTAGAGTGGATGAGTCTTGTGGGAAAATAAACGTTAATACAAAACATAAGAGATTTGGGATCAATACATCCTCAAATGGCTCTTTTTCCCTCTGTTTCACCTGTGCTGACTGCACGATTGTATATCCATCTTGCTTGTTCTTTTCCCCTCTCTCGATTCATTTTCATTCTTTCTCTGCATTTCATTTGTTTTTTTTTCTCTCCAGCTTCAGCCGAGGATGACTCCCATCCAGAGAGAGCAGGAGATGATGAGCGCGCCTCGCCTAAGTGTCTGCAATCAATTGTGATTAGTGGCTGCCGCTACTTTTTGAGAGGAGCACATCAAAGTTTTTTTATTGGGTGTCAGAGTGGGTGAGACGAGGTGGGTCTGAGGGTAATTACATTCTTACAAAAAACCTCCTCCCCACTCTAGGTGAAGTCCAGCCTTCCAAATCACTGTGTAGTCACCACCTACACCCAAAGTACGGCAACATTTAGCATTGATTCAGCTGTTGTTCAGACCCATGGGGGCTCTTCTCTCTCTGTAATCAAAGAACTTTCTGTTCGAATGTTCCCTTTAGTATTTTGCATTGTTAGAGTTCTTTTTCAACTCATAATGACTTTATCAATCATGTTATCTTTTTGATTTAATAAGTTCTTCTTCTGCACAACTTTTTCATTAAAATATTTCTCAACTATGATTCCCCATTGTCTATATTTATATCATTTCCATTTACTATATTCTTATTCCTATCCTATTTGATTTAGATGCATCCTATTATTATTATCTGCAGTAACTGTCGACTTTCCCCTGTGGGGATTATTTTTAAAATCTAATCTTATCTCATTCAATCTCATCTTTGCATACACATTTTACTTACTTACCTTGCTTTGCTTGATTATTTTTTCTTCTTTGAAATAACCACAGCAGCAATATATAAATTCATAAGTTCTCAATACATCCAGTCCAAAAATGTTCACATAATACTTCTAATGTCAACAGTCACCTCGGTTCCCTTCTTCAACTATATCTTGATATTAACATTAATCAAATGACTGACAATTATTGGACAACTCTGCAGGTTTTAGCCTCTTTTAGCTCATTGTTTTGGGTTAAGAAAACTGTTTTCAAGTGTTCACTATCTGTTCAGCAGGAGTCAAAATCTGGCAGTTTAAAAGCTGCAGATATTTTTCTCAGGAGTAGGTGGAGACCAAACCGGAGGAAATATTACTGTGGCCAGAAAAACAACTTCAAAGAAGTGGCCGTTCTGCTTCATGTCTGAAACCACTAACATCATAACATGAGGATTTATCATTGCTGTATTTGTTAACGGATTCTGACTTCAAGTGCTTAAAAGGATAGTTTGGGTGTTTTTGTAGTGGGGTTTTATGAGGTACTTATCCATAGTCAGTGTATTACCTACAGTAGATGGCGGTCGGCACACCCCCTGCTTGGAGAAACAGACAGGAGTACCAGCAGGGGAGTAAAGCAATGTACTGCTGTTGACGGGGGCAGCAGCAAAACAGATTTTAGACACCTAAAAAAATCAATATCAGTTTGAGTGTACGCTATATTTGGAAAGTTTTTCCGGTTTACCTTGATGTGAGAAGGACCTTTCTAGCGAGGAACTGAAGCTATTGTATCCATCTATGCTCTCGCCAAGCCACCAGACTCAATTGCAATTTTTTTTATTTTTACCTCGCAGAACACAGGAGTTGCTTGTCTACCGCTGCGTCGATCGGTTAGTTTGTTTGTGCTATTGTGTGAGTTTGGTGAATCCTAACTAACCAAAGTAACACAATAACACGACCAAACACTAACCAATTGAGGCAGCGGTAGAACAGCAACTCCTGTGAAAAAGTTTACAGCTTCAGTTCCCCATCAGAAAGGGCTGTCTGACGATGAAAAAAACTGGTGAAAATATTCTAAATATAACATACACTTAAACTGATATTGATTTTTTTATGTGGTCCTTTCTTTTAGATGTCTAAAATACGTTTTGCTGCTGCCCTGTCCACAGGTAACTTCTGTCTGTTTCTCCAAGCTGGAGGTGTGCCGACTGTCATCTCCTGTAGGTAATACACTGACTATACTCCTCATACAACCCCACTTCAAAACACCCATACTATCCATTTAACCCAGCTATCTATAAATCCAACAGAATTCTTCTCATATTTGAAGACAGATGCACAAGAAGAAGAGCTGCTTGAAATACTCAAAGCCAAGAGAGAGTTGAAAGTCTCGTCTATCTCAGCAATCTTGTTCCAGTTGAACTCTTTCCTGCCATTTCCACTTGACATTAACATGCCAGACCCCTTTCAAGTGTGAAGATGATCTAACAGTTACTACTTGTTAAAGATCGTGGTCACAGACTCAGAAAGAGTCAAAAGACATGCTATTAACTTTGGTATGAGTGATGACATGACCTTAAGGCCAATGGGTGGTATTTTCCACTTGGCTTGGGTGTATAACACCACATTTTTGATTGTCAAGGAGACACCGTGAGACACTGCTGCCTATTCATGATTCAACATTTATCATGATCGTGTAACAAAACCACCACGGCACTTCAATCACTCTTAGGTCACTATTCATTTTTACTGGGGCAGTCTTTCTTAACATGACCCTGTCAGACGGTTTGTTTTACAGAACCATCTGAGAAGCCGTCATTGGAAACTGTTTGGAAAAGAGCAGGCACTTTCAAAAAATACTTGGCATGTGATTGGATGAATCATCTGTCAATCAAACTAACAAAAGCAAAACTAACTGAAGGCCAAAAAACATTGCCTTCAGGGCCGAAGAAAGAAGAAGAAATACTCTCTAGTTCTGATAGAACTGATGCTATTGCAACATCTATGCTAACCTCTTCAGGTTTAGAACGAACAGTCGCCTCTCACGGCCGAGACAGACAGGGTGCGTGACGGCTGCCTCGCTGAATTGCTGTGTGTCTCACGCATGTGGTGTCCACACCGGCAGCGTTTTTGATGGCCATTTCAATTCATTATAAATGTAATTTATATTTATTTTAGACAGAACAAGATTAAGAACTGTGTGCTCATTTGCAAATAATAGTAATAATCCATAATTTAAATCTGGTACTTTATTCATTCATTGAGCCGTGCAAGTCACTGCATTTTCTACAACACTGTCCTGTAAATATTTCAGAGTAAAAGCCTTGTGTTGACAAATGAAGGAATTCTGTCAACAGAAAAAAACACTTGAGGGCTTTTATTTGGAAACAGAAGCAGGAAGTCTCAAGTTAAAAATAAATCTTTACTTTTTTCACGTTTGTGACATTTTCTACAGATGTCTTGACATCAAAACTGTAGTAATGTTGCTGGTATGATGTATGTAAGGTATAAGAACACTTTCACTGTCTGTAATTGCTGTGAACTGCGCAGCTCGCGATAACAATAGGCGAGACCTCAAATATCTAGAAGAGATGCAGCTGACACGCAGCCAAACCACGCTGCTCGCTTTTGGCAGTGTGGATGCTCTAACCTGTTAACATGGACGCCGAAATAAAAAACAACAGGTTAAGCAGCCGCCACTCGCTGCTCATGCGGGCAGTGTGTCCTGGCCGTCACGATCTCACCGGGTCTCAGGTCTCACACACCTAAGCCACGCCATTATAGCTGCATTAGCTCCTCACAGGACGCTGATTGGTCCATTGTCTGGTGAGCTGGACAAAAACTCATTACTTGAAGCCTGACAACATGGATTTTCATGTGGCATTTGATCCCGCAATTCTCGCGCAATCTCGTCACATCGCGAGAATAAAGCTGCTATGCAAGGTTAAGTCTTTCTACCATCATGAAAAATCTAAATTTTGATACATCTAAATACATTGTTTCATATTTTACTAACATCATTTATCATAGTGAGCACAATTGCTAATAAATCTATTAATTAAAATAATAATCAGGTCAAATTCAGTCTCTTTGCTAGGTCCATTTGTGTCCTTCATGTAGGAAAATTTTATATAATATACATTTTTTGTCCCCCTCTAAGCTGCCTCATTAAGCTGTTTTCACATAAAGCCTTTCACCCTGAACCATGCTGGCCTTCAGTGGACAGATTACCCACTGCTACAGAAGCTGCAATCTTCCTCCCTCCTCCACAGGAGAACAAGGGCAGTGCTTCTGTGTGAGTGCTCCCGTTAGTCTTTTTTATACAAGTAACCATGTAGGTGTGTATTTGAAGAAGAAAGTACTTTGCTTTAGTGAGTGACGTCAGAACTTTGCGCCTGTGTTCTCGATAAATAGATATGAGATCTGTTTGCAGTCTCTAGTATAAAGGCTGCAGAACTAATATATGCTATGTTGTGTTCATGTTCCAAGGCCACAACAGTTATGCAAATGTGAAGTAAGTGATGCAGGTTGTTTCGTTGAAGACATGGTGGAGATTTAGTCAAACTTGTGGGTGGCGAGACACCCCAGGCAAACACATTGTTTTTCATGTGCTGATCAATTTTGGGCTATTTTGCAACATGTCTTCTTTCAGACTTGTGGAAAGAAAATGTCTAAAATACACATTTAGGTTGTTTATTCTACTACTTTGCCTATTTGCGTCTGTAGATTTCTTCTAAATTCACCAAAAGATAGCATTAGATAATGACTGATTTGCATATCTAAACATAAAATTTCAGAAAAAAGAAAGTTTCATGGTGATATCTATTAGTTTAAATGTTGATCCTATTCACATGCAGTGTCTTCAAAATGTATGGAATTTTATAATCATATCTTTAAAAGCTATTTTCTCGAAATAAGTTTTTCCTCAGCCTCTCTCAAATCTCCACTTCAGTAGCACTTACACCCACCAAACTTTCCAGTTTCATTCCTATCTATATTCTGAAGGTTTTTACAGAGCGGTTTGGTCATATATCATTCATAGCCTGATTTTTTATGGCTGTTGACAGTATTTACTTTATGATTTATTGAATGATAAAAACAGATATCCAAAATCCCCACTGTAAAAACCTTTGACTCTAATACGTCAATAAAATGAAACAAGAAATTTGAACCTGGCTTTATCCAATGTTCAGATTTATGTTCTGGAAAAGTATGGAAATTAGCACATATTTAAGAAGATAATGCCTCATTTGCAAATTTAAACATACAATTTTAGAAAACTTGTAATGTAAGAAATAATTGCCTTAATGTAAATAATCAACTGGGGAATATTTATGGTGATATCTATTAGTTAAAGTTTTTACCCTATTCACTTGTAGTGTCTCCCCTTAAATCGCAAAGTATAGATGTATAGAACATTTAGGACTTAATTTCCAAATAATGTCTTTGTGCATTTCAAAAACCTTGGGTGATGTCATCAGTCGTAATTAAGGGAGTGTGTTATGTCAAATATATCACTGTACTTCCTGTTTATAATGCTACTAAAATTGGTAATCTCACAGACATAAAATTAGCTGTTGAAGGCTGAATTGTGATGAATGTTTCCCTAAAACATATGGCTGTTTGAGCTACAACATCCCAGCTGGGTGTTTACTACTTCTAGCACAACAGTATTCACATATTAAACAGGTCACTGTGCCATGGAAACATCACCATCTGTGCATCCTCCGGTTACTAACAATGGTGAAAACAACAATGCAGACTAAAGCATCATGTGTTTGTCTTGTCACAGAAGTAAACTGCGGTTGCTTAGTGCAGGCTGGTCTCGTACACCTTTCATAGTTATACCTATGAAAGGTTATGCACTGCAATTCATATATATCCTACAAAATAAATCTGTATTTAATCATAATCGTGAACCAGGAAGTATAAAGAGTGACAAACTCTGTGTAGGGAGGAGGTCAGGGTGGATGGATGGGTCAAAAAAACACTGTAATTTAACCCAAATGTTGACTTATTTGACATGTAACTTCCATACTGAAGTAGGCCTGATGCCACTTCTACAATCTTTTTCTAAGTAGTTTTGTTGCCGAAACCTAACATAGTATTTCAAGAGTAGTTATTTTAACCCAAACCACAATCTTTTCCTAAACCTACCAAGTTGTTCCCTGTGAAGACGGAAGTTTATTTTGAAAAGACTGTCTGCATGTACAGTGACAAGCAGAAATTGACCTGGAACTGGACATTAGTAGGAGAACGCACAAAAAATAAGATATCGTATGATATCATATAAACTGTTGTAAGAGGATATGTTGCTTAGTTTGAGGTGAACACAGCGACCCAACGTTCTCAAACTTCTTTTCAGTGGTGGAATTACTCAGACAATTTACTTAAGATGCTAAAAATTAGATTGCAAACATTTCTATTGCCTCCGCACGGCTCTCAACATGGCGATGGCTGAGCCGGTGGCTCGCAGCTAACAGTTCTAACAGCGCTAAACTTGAAAAGAATGGCAACAGTGCTGACAGAGCGAACACTGTTAACCTGGGGAAGAACCGGAGGGTGGGTGCTATGCTTCCGCAGTGTTATCAGCTGTAACAGCCTTATGAGAGCAGTGCAAAGCGGCGGCCGTGAGCTAGCCAGTGGGGCTCGCTCACATACACGAATAAGCACTAACATGCACGTGCAGCTGTCAACAAAGTGCGGAGAAGCTCTGATTACAACACACACAGAGGGAGAGTGACTTCATTCTCTGCTCAGGTAGACAATACTCCTCTATATCTTATAGCTAATAGTTGTTTACTTCTATATTGATGCTCTGGATAACTTATAGAGAACCTTTAAGTGAAGATAGCAATACCACAGTGTAGAAATACTCTTACAATTAAAAGTACAAACATATTAACATTGCAATATACTTAAAGTACATAACATGAAGATGAGTAAGTAGAATAATGCAACATATCAATCTCCTGAACCTCATGGACATTTGAAGTTGATTAAAATGAACTGAACTGAATGAAATGGCTCACAGAATGCATTACAACTACTTTGGGTGGACAGGAAGTGGTGACCAAGTTCAAGTTTAGTCTGTGTACGTATCTGCAGCCAGTTTCAAAGCACTCCTTCCTTTCTGTCTCTTTACCCTCTCTTACTCTCCACCTCACACTCACAAACATAATCCACCAGTGTGGATTCAGACGGAGATGGCAGATGTGATATTTTGAAGGGGCCAACGTTGTTTGGAGGCTGCCTGGTGGATACCATGTCATAATGAAGCGGTGCAGCTGCGGCAAAGATGCCTGGGAGGGATCACAGGAGATCAAGGAGCCCTCCCGTCAAAGAAAAAACACCTTGCCCTTGACAGCCAGCTTGTGGGAGTCGGCTCACTGCGGCTCGGCACAACAGCAGATAAATACCGAGGTTGGTTTAGCATACGCACGGAGGCTTTCTGAGAGTGTGCCCTTGTATAGTGTGTAGAGGGTGTGTTTGTAAGGCGGTGAACATGACTAAGGAGGGGTGGTGAGTGTGGAGGAGGGCCTGACACTCACCTCACAGGGGGCTGGGAAGTCTCTTGTGGATCCGAATGTGGAAAGAACTAAGTCATGAGTGCATGTAGCTCAAGAAACAAGTCAAAGCATAAATATACTCTATATAAAAAAAATACTGCAGTAAACAAAAGGCAGCGGTGTTAAATATGCCATACCATCTGGGAAAGATGCAGCTAACTATGATGAACATGCAGCTTATGAACATTCATTCACAAGAAGCAAACTCTGTGTGCATAGTTATGTCAAAAGGAGGAATGGGGATTTACAAATTAAACTTGGACTAAAACTTCTATATATTGTTTTGATGCTTTTAATATTAATTTTTTTTCTGTTGGATCCATCCATAAACTTAAAACTGCACATTTTGAAACAAACTCTGGGATACACAAATCCTCATAAGCTTATCAAGTTCTTATGGATAACATGTTAGCAAATAACTGCTTATTTCCACATCCAGCAGACACGGAGCAACATTACCATTAGTTTGAAGTCGTATTTCTGTCCACCTGATCAATATTCCCTCTCCTTTTAGCTCTGGTTTTGGTCTCCACCATCTCCAGAGTAAAATATTCCACTATGTTCACCAGCTTGTTGTTGATGTTTACTGTTGAGTGTTTTGTGATAATTTGAGATGCTGCACTAGTGTCTCCTGTTAGCATGGCAACATCACTGTGTTGATTCCCCTGGTCGACTACTGAAACAACTCATTAAACTGTTGTGCCAGTAACAGGAGATTCTTCCTTTACTTACTTTTGTTATGTAATATTATTGATACAGGATGTAACATTGCTTTGCAATTCTAAATAAAAACAAGAGCATTTCTTTCTCTGCTCAAACGCTCTCTCTTTCTCTCTGTTCATCAGATGTTGGAGAATGCATCTTTGTTCAGTGCCAATGTGTGGGAGTAGGGTTAGACGCGCACGCACGCTAACACACACGCTAACACGCACGCACACACACAAGCTTGGTCAGGCTGAGAGAGCAGTGAGAGGATCAATAGTTAAAACAGATAACAATAGATACAATAAAATCCAAACTCCACATCAGTGGTAAAGCCACATTGTTTGTCATGCAAAGAGGAATGAAATCATATTTGTCACCTGACACGTGAACCTTGTTTATGTGTTTTGCAAAGCACTGTTGAAGTTTGATAGACTTTTATTAGAACTGATCAGAAAATAATTCTACATTTAAGTTTAAGTTTAAACACAAAAGTAGAACCCCATCCTGCTCTGAAATCTTCCAATACTCATGAAACATTGCAACGAATATCATACAACTGTTCACATCACGTATGATATCTCACAAAAAAGTAATTCATTTGTTTTCCTATGAATCAGGCTGGGATACAAGCTGCTAAGAGCTATGAACTGTACACTACTGTAAAAGTTCTAATGAATCATAGGTTTTGAACTTAACATAATGTTACTGTTATATAGTTACAGAGGTCGACAATATTTTATACTCAACATTCACTCAGGGGCTTAAAAAACATAATTAAAGAAACCCAAACCTGGCGGAGAGCAGATAGCAGAGAATGTCCGGCTGAATCCAGCTAATTAGAGCTGTGACATGATAATTGGGCAGGATAAGAATAAACATAACAGGTCATTAAATGTTTAGGGATATGAGCTGCTTTTATTAAAGCAGACATGCTGAAAGCGAAGCATGTTTGGTAGATTGTATTAACCTCATTCTGTATTAATCCCGCTGCAGACATGTGGGTCAAACTTAATGCAGCTGCCTGGAAGTGCAAGTAATGTCAGAGAATATTAATCAATGTTATGCAGCTTTACTGCCGGCTGCATTCACATGATCTGGTTAAACTGCACATTTTATGATATTTGTCCTAATTTACCAGCCGTGTCGTCAAACTGTGGCTCGACTACATTTCTGCCAAATGTAAATGATATGTCAAATGTCTGTCTAATTTTATGACTGCCTGCGAAATGAACCAGTGAAACTGACATAAATAAATGCCTCACTGGGATTGATTTCCATGTCATCTGATCACATCAAACTGCTTCAGACTATAATTAAACACATTCCATATCAATCACATAAAGACACGGCGGCGCTGGATGATTTCTCTCTTGCAGCCGACAGTGTCAACTACCAGCTACAGCCTACTCTCTCCTCTGACAGCCTCATAATGACCCCTTAGATGATCTATGATGTTTTCCTAAACAGCTACAACTGGACTGTATATGTAGCGCAGGAAGGTGATATGGAATGTTTAGTGAAAGTAGAACCTATAGGCAAACTTTACTGTCAATGTAAGGTATTCAATTCAATAGGACTGCAATTATGTTATCTTTTTGCCATATTTGTTGATCTGCAAGTTGTCATCGACTACGTTTACATGCACAAAATATTCTGATTTTTATCCTATCGGAAAATGCTCCATTCGGAATAAGGCTAATTTAAATGGAATATGCTGTTTACGTGACTCGTATCAAAATTGCAATATATTCGGAATAATAGTTGAATATTATTGTAAACATAGTCACTGTTTCCAAGGTATCTTGATATAACGGTTCGTTGTATGAAGATGAAGTTATTCCTTATTTTTCATGCGATTTCCTACGAATGTCCAGCATCAATTTCCGCTCCAATCTTTTTAAAATAAACTACCTTATTTACAGGAAACAACTCGGTAAGGGGTTAGGTATCAAAACTACTTAGTTAGGTTTAGGAAAATATCATGGTTAAGTTACACCACACCGGAAGTGGTTACGCTGTACTGGAGGTGTCGGAACTTAAGTACAGAAGTTCCGTGACAAAAACTACTTAGTTGGGTTTCGGAAAAGATTGTGGTTTGGATTAAAATAACACTGGAAGTGAAGTAACATAAGTATGGAAATTACGTCACAAATAAATCAACGTTGACTTCTGGATTCACATGGGAAAAAAACGCTGGTTTCCTGGGCGAAAGTCTTGTATTTTTTGACCCACCCATCCACCCCGACCTCCTGCCTATGCGGTGTTTGCTGCTTTTTATACTTCCTGATTCACAATTACGTGGATTAAGTATGAATTGATATGTGGGATATGTACAGATTACAGTGCATTACTTTTCGTAGGTATAGCTACGAACAGAGTAGGAGAACAGCCTGGTTCTGTCTATTTTCATCTTACACAATCTGCTAATTAACTATTATATATTTATGTCTCACACTGATAGGATGACGCTAGTTCAAAATTAAACAATCCACTGGACTTTTATTGTGAAGTTTCGTTGTGAAAGCTTTCTTAGTTCTAATGGTGCATTCAAGCCATGTCGGCAAAATGGGAGAAATGAGAAAATCCTCTTCAAATCAAAACTACTTATGGGAAACAAGGCCAAACAAACACAGCATAACAACAACAGTCCCATCAGCCTGCTAAGTTCATGTTGGTATCTCATTTTGTTCCACAGTAGACTCTCAAAGCCAGTAGCAAATGAAGGAGGAAAATATTCAAATTGAAATTGGCAGCTTTAGTGATGGCTTTCAATGAAACATGCATATTAATGGCTGTTCTCCTCTGGTCAAAACAAAACAATTTTCCTTAACTTTAAAAGTAAACTTAAGTACACAAGACAGATTGTATGACACTCACGTCTCATGTCTCTGAAGTAGATCGTCTGTCTGTTGGGGTTGAGCAGCTGGATAACGGAGTCGTCGTTGTTCTTCACCCGACAGCTGATGATCGCCATCTCGCCTTCCACCACCGACACATTGTCTGTCACCAGGTTCTGACTCACCACTGGACAAGACAGAGACAGGAACACATAGATCAACAAAGGTGTATCATTAAATGTAACAAAAAGCAAGGCAAGTAAAAAGACTTTTCTCAAGACACATCTGAGTCTTTTTGCTGGTATAGAAGACACACTGATTCCTACATAGCACATAATTACAATGACTTTCAGGTGTGTTAATGGAAAGCAGGAGGGAGGCATGAGCAGAAATGATTAGCACACATGGGATTAAAAGAAAGCAGGATGAGAACCCACACATATGGATAGGCCTTTTTCACAGAACACATGTCACAGTAGGAAAAGCACAGGGTGTAAAAAATAAAATTAATGATGGCTGAATTCAATTTGGCTGCTTTGATTCCACTGCTATCTGCTGGGATCACTGTCACACACTTGAACACTTGAATATCACAAAGCCATCATTTGTGGTATTAATAACACCTGCGCTTTTCCTACTAAGACCAGTCAAAATGTCTGCTGTGAGAAAGACCCATAGTCTGTCTGTCTCCATGAGAGCAAGTAATATAAATCAAATCAGGTTGGTACGAAGAGACGACGCAGAAGATTCAAGACGGACAATGATTTCTATCTGGCCACATTCAAAGTACAAAAACCTCAATATACTTGACAGGTTTGTTAAATGATTGAGCACAACATAAAAAACACCACATAACAAGGTAGAACATCTAACTCAACAGGAAAGGACATCTTTAAAGAATATTAATGGATATTGATAGGACGGTGTTTCTCAATCTGTCGGTCGGGGCCCCCCCCCCAAAGGGGTTGCAAGATAAATGTGAGACATCACAAGATATAAGAACGCAGTATAAAAAATGTATGCTACACACAAGTATATTTACTCTTTCATATACTTCTCTACTCTGTGCTTTTTCTAGGGGATAACATGATAATTTTACCTGTTCTGGACATTAAAAATCAATAAAATCTTTAAAGAAAAAGTCTAAAAAAAACAAATTAAAAATAAACAAGCCCTTTAATTCTCCTTTCTTGAGTGTTTTGGTGTAATATAACATTTAATGATCGGCAACATGCAGCAGGTGGCCCGACCAAAACCCTTTAATGCGTGTCCACTGGAATAAATAGAACTGAGTGACCAGAGAAGCTCAACAAGCCTGTGTGCTGAGAAAAAAATCAGTCACGGCCGTCATCGGTCATCAGCTGCAACTTAGATTGCTACACTTCCTTGTTTCACAAACAATAGCTCTGCCTGTACAATGACAAATGGATTCTTTCTAGCTCTGTGCTACTTTGATTTGAAAAACTACAGTAATAACATCTCAGACGTTGCTTTGGGGTTGCATCTATTGTTGCGGCTGACGGTGAGCCTTGAGTGACTTTGGTTTATTTTAAATGATCGCTACAAAACCAACACCTGGCAGCTTGCCAGTGGTGGCTGCTAGTTATCGGTCCCCTGTGTAATATTTTCATGAGATACAGCACACTTACATACACACACACACACACACACATATGCTCTAGGCTACATGGAGCCATGGACAAACACAAACAGGCAGTCAAGGGGAAAAGTCGAATCAACACTTTAGGATATCAATTAACTGTACTGCAGTAATAATACTGTATAACACTTCAGAGCACAATACTGGGAAATGTGCTCGTCTTCCTATCTGGGCCTTATGGAGCATCCCAAACACAGAATTGGTTGTTTTCCACTATGACACATGATATAGAATAAAACACTCCATGTATGCCAGTGTTGACATTTGATGCTCTCAGTACATGGTAAATTAACTCTACCCAATGCTGCTTTTGATTAGTTTTAATTTGGAAAAGCATTACATTGCACCAGCATCACACCTCATAAATACGACAGCTATTAACAACAGGTGGTTCAATATGAGGCTACAATTTACTAATAAGGTTGGGGGTTCCTGTAAATTACTTTTATAATCATTGAATTCATACTTAATGTTAAGATGCAGGGTTACATAAATGCAAGTGTGGACTGCTGATGTTACTACCAGATCCTATAAAGAGGCATACCGTTTTGCCAAGCTTGCAATTGAGATTGAGAGAAAACTTATGGATAAAGTCTTTGTAATTCCCCCTTACACTCTCCTCCTACATAGTTACAAATATAGCATCACAAATAACATCTTCTCATAGAGGCTAAAAGGGCCGACACAGGAGTGGGGGAGACGAAAGAAACTAAAAGAATGCAGGAAACATCAACTGCTAATTTGCATGCCTCAGTTGTCAAGCACCTCTAAATATCCCTGCCATTTAGGAGACAAGGAGGATGAGGTGGGAAGAGAGAAATTGCATCCTCTGATGCTGACAGATAAGGATAGACAGCTTAACAAACGAGATTCAAATGAGCATCCCTTGGTGGCCCAAACACAGCCCTAAATAAATGAACCTCGCCGTCTTTAGTATTCAAGACTGAACCTCATTTTTCAAACATGTGCAGAGGTGGGCGGTAGGGTGGGCATCTGGTTATGATAATATGCTAACATACTACAAAATGCATTTCAAGGCATCCACTGAAGGTTACAAGGCAGCAGCAGGGTGCTGCAAGGTGTCTGCTAAGTTGTGTTTTAAGCCAGTGGAGGTAGTACGACGGACTTCAAACGGCGGCTGCCTTGTCAGCGGCTTAATTGTTCCTGTTGTGCTAAATAAACAACTCTGACACGCTGGAAGATGGTACGGGGAGGCGGTGGGCTTCACACTAATTAATGGCCAACAACAACCATGTGCCGCGGCCACCTAGGACGCTGTCAAAGGTGCTGCAGAAAAAGCACTCCTGACATCTTGGTGGGCGAAGGCCGTTTAAAGGTGCAACATGAAGCTTGTTTTTTTAACATTTCAGTATTTTTGGCATGAAAGACTTGAGGGGGAGGTGTGTCGGAGTACCATTTGAAAAACAAAGGGAAAAAAAACAATGGCCACAGCTTGTAACTGGAACAGTTTATTATTGGACAACCTTTCACTGTTTAACCTGTTGTCTATAGAGTGGTCCAAGAATGAGTCCTTAAACCCGGAAATGTTAGAAAAGTTAGATGCCTGAAATACGGTCTGTGGTTAACACAACCTTAAGAGATTTTAACGTTTTGTTCTACGACATAAAATACGTCAGTAAATACCCCACTCGTGAATTTTGAAACTTGTATGTATCTTAGAAAGGCGGTTGCTAACAAGTGGCTCAATCAGACAACAAAACGTCATCAATGTCTCGGTCGTAAATGCGACCGTGGTGTAGTTTGTTTATAGCCTAACGTTAGCTTTTTACTTCTGGCAATTACATACAAAAATCACAAAAGTGGTGTTCATATGTGAAGATTATTTTGCTGAACAAAACATGTAAGTATCATAACGTGCGTTTTCCACAGAGCTTATTTTCTGCAATAATCCAAAAACCAATGGAAGAATCCAGTTGGCTTTTTGTTGAGGAAACCAAGGCGATGCTAACTTCCTGGTTGGCCAAAAAAATACGCCATCCCTGCACCACTCTATTGAATATGACCGATGGGTACCTACACAAAGACAAGATCTTTGATCTGTATTAATCTCCTCTTCTGCTAGCATGTGTACGAGGACAAATAGTTTGCTAAGAAACAAGTAAACAACATACTTTCAATGATCTGACATGTTCTGAACCTGTCACAACCATGATTGTATAAATATAGTTTTCAATTTTAAATAATACCGGAATATTTCCTTGTGATCAGAGAATGAATATTTCATGAGCGTTGATGTTTTTAAATGCAAATGGCTGCATTCGCTGTGTGCTTCTTTAATACCTGTGAGGGCTTTATGGAAGCTGCTTATGAGCCTTTTTCATGAGAGACAGCTCATCAAGACGTGTGACAAGTGTTGGAGCATCAAGTTTACCAACTGAGGGGCAGGAAGACAGGACTAACAATACACTCCCTTCAAACAAAACACTCACATTGACACTTTCAGTGTAAGACACTTTTAGTTGCAGCTGACAGTCCTGCACATCAGTATGTGAACAGTAGAAGATAACCTCACAGAACTGAAATAGACATTATGATAATGACACATCAGAGATGGTGGGAGTAATATATAATTGCTAGTCTAAGCTGCACTGAATGCATTTCCTCTAAATCTCTCATTTAATTCACACAAATACAAAGGCACTATCACCGTCCATTTGTCCACTGGACAGGTGGAGAGACCAACAGTCGAACAGAAGACGGTTGAGAAAAGTAGAATATCCAACGTACAGTATGTCAATGCCAACCAGTCAGAGGCACCATGGAAAAGCACCATGAGCACATATTTATCTCAGTAAATCATTCAGCAAAGCTTTGAAGTGCACATCTTTCCAATCTCCCAAGCAATATACTGCAGGAAGGCGGGGATATAAACCATTATCTGCATCAATCTAGACCAGGAAACTCTCCACCATGGTCAAGAAAACGAATAAATGACTGCTTTATTGGCCTCCTATTCACACAGGCAAAAACCACAGCAGCTGTTGGACAATATGATTTGATTATAGGATAGCCTAATTGCTGGAGAGTTATTGTTCACTGACAATGACAAAATACAGCACTATATTGTTCTCCAAAGCCCACTATACATGACTTTCTACATCCAAAAGCTGCTGGCTTTTAATCATTTCAGAACAACATGAGAGAGTAGATATGAGGGAGCATTTAGTCTTTCTATTTTTTTTCAAACTGTTGAAATACACAGTAAGTGCTTTCCTGGATTCTACAAAATTTTAGTTTTGAAGTGACTGCTTAACAGTAACCTTAAAGATGAAAACACTCTTTTCATAATATCCACTTTTCTTTACTCTTTCTTTGCCGGATCAACAGATCTGTACACCAAAGGTTTTGGTATCTGTACTGAATGCCAGGTATTGTATCTGCAGTAGCATCACAATAATTCAAACCAATGGCTATCCGGAAGGTAACAAATCAGTCAAAAGATGATGGTGTACTTTGGAAAGAGATCAAAATATAGTGAAGTATAAATGATGTGTAACAAACGTGTAAAAATTTGCAAAAATAACAGTATCTTTCTTTGCATATGGGCTGGTGTGACAAAACTGTCCAGTAATGCTTTGACTCTATGTGATATAATGTATTTTTTAATTCTCATGAGTACAGTGTGTAGGATTTGGCGACATCTAGCGGCGTGGTTGTGGATTGCAACCAACTGAATACCCCCAGCTCACTCCTTCCTTTCCAAAACTGTGGTAATGCCGTTCACCTCGCTCAGAGGCCATCCTTACCATAGCAACACTACTTTAGTAGCAACATAAGTCAGACGAATGAATATTATATTCCATTTCTGCTCACAGATCCCCCGAAATGCTACAAACTGGACATTAAAATATCGGCTAATCAAGAACAAAAATATAAAATAGGTATTTTTTACTTTGCCCAAGTGCTGAATTTGTGGTGGTAAATGTTGCTTTCCGATAGCACAAGACAAATATTGAGCAGTTTAATGCTGTAGGCCTTTAAAGGCATTTCATACTTTGACAAATACAAATAGATAAGGTTAAAACTGTCAGAGTGTATCTTTTAAGTTTTAGCCAGTGTCGTGTACCTCTGGTATTTCCAACTTTCTCCAATGGCCAGTAACATATTTGGCCCATGGCACTGAAAAGACGGTTAGATTTCAGCCTTTGGCCATCCATGTCAAAAAATCGAAGCAGCCAATCCTAGATTAAAGTTGTCAGACAATGACACTTCACACCGCACCGTACAAAGCTAGCCTGAGGCCCAAATTCACTGAGGCTGCAATGGAAGGAGAAAAACGCCATGTTCCATTTGCCTGGGCTAACAGCTGCATGTTTCCATTTGATTCAATAAGAAATGTATGCATAATAAGTTTTCACACAGATGGCCACTATGACAGTGAGGAAGATTTTCATCAGGAAATCAAACCCACTGTCACACCGACATCGCTTTTATTTGTAGATTTTATTTTGTTAATAACAAATCACTTGTACACAGGATTGAAGGATAAAAGGGTTGCTGAAAATATTAAATATTAATCCGGGCATCAGTCTGTCAATGTGTCTCCCTGTGGTGTTATTAGTAGTAATAGCACTAGTATTGCATTTTTTATAAGTTCTACTGTTAGACATACATTTATTCATACCCTGTCTCAATCAGACACATGATGCAACATATAGTAATCTTATATGGTATGGTGCATTTTCTTAATTGATGTACTAAACATTGGTGTGCCATTCTGCTCTCTGCACTGCGTGTGATCAGCACAACCAATCCACAGATATTAATTCCCCTTTGACATTTCGAGGAACATGTGTATGTGAGTGCATGCTTATTGAACAGCATACAATCATTTTCATCTTTTTTGTTGGTGTGTGGCTCCTGCTGATAAAATGACAAATCTTTGCACGCTGAGCCGGTGCATTTATGTGTGTGTAAGTGTGTATGTGTGTGTGTGTGAGACTGAGGTTGTGTTTTGCCAATGTCTGATTGCAGTCAGTCCCGTCTGATTGCACGCTTTCACAGATGTGTGTGAGCACGTCTGATTGTGTGTCTCTGTGTTGACTGCAAGGAGTTGATTTCTGAGTTATCTTTCTGGACAAGTGCACAAGTACAGCATTATTACATATCAGGGGCATGTCTTTACCATAATAATGGCTACAAGCCTTGCAATGTACTGTAATGATGCAGTTGGTATTGAAGATTGTACTCCCATTGCTAAAAATACGTCCAAAAGGGCGAGAAAAATGAGCTCTCAGACAAACAGATTATTGAACAAAACCGCAGTTTCGTCAAACTTATTTGCAAAAGAAAACAAAGGCGAGCGCTAAAATTATCACTCAACCTATCCTGTAAATATCCATCACAGTTTCAACACATTATCGCTCCCAGCTCGTCAGATACCAAGGCTCGCTCAGTGGCCCTTAGCTTCAAACTATGACGCTCTACGTACCCCTTTAGCGTCAGTTTAGGACGTGTCAGGGATGCTAAATTTTGAATCCTGCTTCTGAAAGCATGACCCGTGTAGCGTGATTGGTGCGTGATACTCTTGAGAAGCATTTTATCTCGTCTTGCATCTACTGGGAAGAGAAAAACACATTCTTGTGTCCAGGAAGATTTGGTCACTGACAGATGTTTTAGTTAAAAAGAAGGAACAAGTTGTTTTCTTAAGACAACGTAAACTCTGCAATCGACCATCGAGTGTCGATTTTGACATTATCCAGGGAAGATAATAAAATTTTATGACTCTAGGAGAATTTTCTCCCCGTTTAAATCAACAAAAACTGTTATCTACTTGATGACCTCAAAGGATTCGCTTGGTCAGAACCCTCCCCACACACACACTCCTCTAACATTTGGAATCCCATAGTTGCCTGGGTCTTGACCTTTCGGTGACCCTGAGAGTCAACGAATCTGCGATGGAGCAACATTGCCACCTAACGGTATTGGGAGGTGATAGGATAACTAATTGAATGTAACGTTTGTTATAAGTTTAGTAAAACTGATTTTAAGATTGGTAATGTTTATTACTGCATATTTTAATCATTAATGGTATTGTAATACATTTTTAATGCTTTTATCAGTGATGATCAATAGATGTATTATCTTAAGTTTAAAGTTGTTGAGAATGAGTAATAACTTGACTTAGAATTCAATTTTGATACTAATGTTTGATCAGGATATTAGTGGTTATATAACTTTTTGATATGTGTCTGTTCGTGCAAACGCCCTACTCCGCCTCTGAGTTTTCTAGTACTCATTGCCTTCGTTGGTTGGATTGGTTAGGTTTAGGCATGAGGATTGACATTACTTAGGTTAAGAATATCAGGGTAAGCCAATCAGAGGCAGAGTAGGGCGGGTCATGCCTTCGCTATTAGGATTCATAATATCGCGCCAGGGACGGCGTGTAAATGTACGCTCGTTACATGCATAGTGTCTTTTCAAAATAAAGTCCCTGCCTTAGGTTTAGGCAACAAAACCACTTAGTTAGGGTTAGGAAAAGATCATGGTTGACGTTAACTTCACTGACTAATGACTCACATAACTCAAGGGACTGACGATACTAGTGAGTCATGTGACGAACAACTGACTTGACAAAATATGTCAACGTTGACTTTTAGTTTCACACGGGAAACGCGAACAGTGGTTTCCTGGGTTAAAGTCCTGTGTTTGTTTGACCCATCCACAACCCCTCCAACCCACCCTAAGCGGGCTATTACGTCACTTGCTCTGACCGTCTAATAATGACACGGGTGGGTTTACATTGAAGTTAGTTGAAAGCCCAGTGCGTCTCAGACAGACGCTAAAGGGTGCCTTGGTGCGTCAGGATCAGACGCCAAGGGGTACTGTCCAAGCAGCAGTATTTGACGAGTTGAAAGTGAGAACGGTTTGTCAGTTTAGAGACCAACTTCCTGGTTTAACTTTGTCCAACCACCAACCGAGCTTGCTGTAGTCGTGTTCTCAGATCTCAGCACTTACAATATTATAACTGACAGAACCGATGACCAAACCTAGA
>CAKAKR010055783.1:0-40634 GCA_916700685.1 Adelosebastes latens | reverse complement strand
TTCTTAAGTAAGTAGCCGTGTAATAAGCGGGATAATGTACAGCTAGCGGGTCATTGTTGTGAAAGAATCCCCTTCAGCGCGATGTGAGACCCTGACGCGAGCGGCATCGCCCTGTCGGGGATTCTTTCACAACAATGACTGTCTCACTGTACATTTTCCCTTACTTCATAGATCCCCTGAAATGTTACACACTGCTCCTTTAAATCCTATGCAATTGCTACTTCTGAAATATTTGATTTCAGGGTTGTTGACTGCTGCATCATACTGTTTTTTTATTGTCTGTCATGTCGTCATAGGATAATTGAGGAAAACAACGGGAAGGCTCCCCTTACTTATAACCGAATGCGGGCAATAGTGAAGACTCTCGGTCCCCCTAAGAGACCCATCCCTGCTCCAACCGTGGAAGATACGCAAGGTAATATGAACAACACTGGATCATGCCAGTGAATTATCAAAAGGCCTTCATGGAAATAAACCCAATATGAAAAGCTAACATACAAGTGTAAAACTTTAATTGAAGTGTATCTCTTCTGTCACAGATGTGAAGACGCCTTGTTCAGACAACCATGAGAAGAAATATGGGATCCCTTCGCTGGAGGAGCTCGGCCAGGACACTGCAGCTCTAGGAGAGGAGAAGTTCCCAGGAGGAGAACAGGAGGCCCTGAGGAGACTAGAGGAACATATGAAAAGAACGGTATTTCAATTTCACACACTTGTATTCTTTCTCTCTACACGAGTCCTGGCCAAGACGGCAGCATAAAAGTTTCACACCTAAAAGCACAAATAATAAACTTAAAAGCAAAACAGCAAAAAGTTAAAATCATCATAAGAAACTTCCCATAAAACAGACTTAAACAAAAACAGCAAATTGCATCAACCAATGAATTAGTGTGATTCAGTAATGGGATGAATACATTCAGTGTCAAATGGTCCTTAATCCTGTTTTTAAAATCCTGCATGCTTATAAAATCATCTAGTTTAAAATGACTCTGTAGCTCACACCAAGATGAGGATGCAAAATATTGAAAAGGTTTTTTGACACTAAAACTCACCGCTGAGACACGTGGAAATAAAATAATTTTAGACATCTTCTAGGAAAATCACATTGAGTAGAGAACTTTTTTAAACCAGCATCCCGACCGACAGTAAAGAATTCTTTATTATTAAAGCTTTGGTGTTATGACTGAGATAGAAGATTTCTCGTCTTTGACCCGTAGGCTCCGTCTGATTTACATGATCTCTTTTCTTACTTCAGGGATGGGTGTGCGGTTTTGAGAAGCCGCAGACGTCTCCTAACTCGTTGAGCCCCAGCACCACCGTCCTCAGTCCATACGTCACTTTTGGCTGCTTGTCTGCACACACCTTCTGGTGGAAGCTGACTGACGTCTATCAGGGGGTGAGTGTCACCATTTGCAGTTCAGCATGGTATTGTAACTTAACTTTCCTCAATGTTTAATACATTTCAACAGTAAAAAAAATAAGCAAAATGTTGATTTATGCTATATAGAAAGGGCATAGCTTTTGGTCCTAACTTTGAAAAGCTTGACTCAGTCTGACTGTCGTGTGTGTGTATGTATGTGTGGCATTTGCAGAAGAAGCACTCAGATCCTCCAGTTTCGCTGCATGGCCAGCTACTGTGGAGAGAGTTCTTCTACACCGCCAGTGTGGGTATCCCTAACTTCAACAAGATGGAGGGCAACCCTGTATGTACCCAGGTGGACTGGGACACCAACCCCGAATATCTGGCTGCATGGAGAGAGGTACTGAGTTCTTTAAAATGATTTTAAATGGAAATTAATGAAAAGAAGGGAAATTATGCTATTGGAAGAAGAGTTTTGTGATAATTCAGTAGTATTGCTAATTTCATAGGATCATAAATATTTCCCGTCATCCTGGATGTTCTGTTTTTCCCCTTTAGGCTCGGACCGGTTTCCCCTTCATCGATGCCATCATGACCCAGCTGAGGCAGGAGGGCTGGATCCACCACCTGGCCAGACACGCTGTCGCTTGTTTCCTCACCAGGGGAGACCTGTGGATCAGCTGGGAAGAAGGGCAGAAGGTGTGTAAATGAGCTTGCCTCTGTTGATACTGTAGATTAAGATAAAGGATAACCCATCCAGCGCGTGTTTCCATGTGCGGTTTACGGTATGTGGGAGACAACTGCAGAATAATCTCTTGATGAAATGGCTTTGCAGAAGACAACCAGACTAACCCTAAATAGGTATCTTTTGATTAGACATAGAACTGTTTGGTACTGCAACACACTATAAAGTACTGATATAAATGACTAACACTTGAACTCATCAGAGTAAGTTGGGTATAATCAGAATGTGGATCACATCTACAGGATTTTATCATTATCAAAGGGGTTTTTCCAGCATACTTTAAAGGGGAACTCGTACACATCAAAGTGTGTTTACAGGTCCTGGGGAGTACTATTGCATGAATGGAAAAAAAAAAAGTTGTATAAAGCCTTGAGGAGGGTCAGTTGCAGCTGAAGACTACAAGTTTGAAAATAAAAAAGAATCTGGGGTTGTGAAGTTAGAAAGAAGTCCGTAACTGTCCGTCGTGAGTCATAAAGTGTTATCGGAGTGCAAAGCTAAATCTGTGGAGTACTCACTTTGCTGACTGCTCCTGAAGGTGTTTGAGGAGCTTTTATTGGATGGCGACTGGGCTCTGAATGCTGGAAACTGGCAGTGGCTCTCGGCCAGCGCCTTCTTCCACCAGTTCTTCAGGGTCTACTCTCCTGTCGCATTTGGCAAGAAGACAGACAAAAATGGAGACTACATCAAGTAAGATTATAAACTTAACAAGTTGTCACAAATGACACATGTACTATATGAAATAATGTTGCCTCCGCTCTGCTTTATAGAAAGTACCTTCCTCTTCTAAAGAAGTTCCCTGCCCAGTATATCTATGAGCCTTGGAAAGCTCCACGCAGCGTCCAGCAGGCGGCAGGATGCATTGTGGGTAAAGACTACCCGCATCCCATCGCACAGCATGAAGTGATCAGCAAGAAGAACATCCAGAGGATGAAGTCAGCTTATGCCAAGAGATCCACGGACCCTGCTGAAGCAACCAACAAATCACCCAGCAAAAAGCAAGGTACTGCAAGAAACGTGTACTTTTATGAGAAGTTTATCTCTTTTAATGTTTACAGAAAGTCCTGCCTCTTTAATACTTCTCTTTATGTTTTCCTCCTATAGGTGTGAAGCGCAAGGCTCCATCTGTCGTTGACATGCTGAAGAAGAAAGACAGAAGAAAATAATGGTACACAAATGAATGTGAAGTAATAGAGTTGTTGTTTAATCTGTGACTCTTCATTACAAATCACTGAATATATATACAGTATATACGGGTTTAACACTGTCTGGACTTGAAGACAAAGAGACTTGTCTCATCTTTTTTATTACACCCTACATTGGTTACCATTTAATATTTTTTGTGTGCCATTTTTACTTTTTATATTGTTAATAATATTATAATGTTTCTTGCATGGAGATTAAGTTAAAATGTATAAATATTGATGGAAGGCTACAGTTTGTATTGAGACAAGGTTGTGTCTGCCTCACAAGTCGGCCTTTTTATTGTTTTTTTGTAACTGAAATAATAAAACACCTTACTCTTGAACCTTAGAAATTGAATTTCTAATTTTCATTCTTTACATTTTATGACTACTCAGGTGTTAATATCCAATTCCATTAAAATTCATACAGTAAGTGAGGTGGGGTTCGGGAACCCTCAGGGTTGAAAAAAACTTGGGAACCACTGAGCTAGTACACCGGTGATATTTAGGAGCACTCACTATCACCACTAGAGGACACTGTAATTCCACCTGCAGAAAAGTCTGTTTTAAAAAGGTTGAGTTGGAAGATTTTCAACACTGACATTTTATACTTAAAATGTGTTCAGAAAACGAACAAAAAAATGATATTACACGCCTGTAAGAGTGTAATGAAATCTAAACTGGTATTTTTTTCTGCAATATTTAGCATCATTTATATTATCTCAGCTGCAGTGGTTCCAACCGAAATGATTTTTTCAGCGTCTATTTCTAAAATGTTGAATTAAAAACGGAAACATTTGATGCAATTCATCATAATGGCCATCAGTCCCTGTCTAATCCGGAGTATACTGCAATATTAACTAAGGCTCATTAGTTAATATAGGCAACATACAGTATGTTAGCAGGCGGTGCATGTGATTGGCTGAAGGCAGAGTGAGCAGTCATAATGTGTGTGTGTGTTAGAGAGTGTGTGTGGTTGGGCACACAGCTGTCCTTGGAGGTCAAGTCTTCTCCTGTTTCTGCTTCCTTGGAGCTGACACTGGTGTGAATATCCAGAAGATGATGTCACAACCTCAGTAGCGGGCCAGACGGCTGTACAAAGCCAAGCTCAGTTTCCACAGAGACCTGTCAAACATCAAAACAATCTGCCGTCCAACTGTGCGTGCGTGCGGGAGGGTGTTTGGGGGTACACTTGGCACCGGGCCACCCTGCCATTAAACTCTTACGCCAGAGCCGTACACGTCTGCAATCAGTTGATTACAGATTTATTTGATTTCTCTAATACTGCATGTTAATAGAGACAATGGTCTTAAAGTCAGTATACTAGTATGTATTTGTAAATTACTTGCAAATTTGATCCTATTAACACATGAAGTTGCCCCAGCCCCAGAGGGATTCATTAAGCTGTGATCAAAATCCCATTTATAACTGCCTGCACCCCCGTATGTCCGCTGGTGTGCCCCTCTCCCTGTCTGTCTGTGTCGACACCTCACCACTCACACCATCTTGGATTTAGGCACTGCAATATCCCAGTTGGATTAGAACAGCATGTTCCCATGCAGCTGGCGTTTCATGGAGCTTAAATAGTAGTGATTTATCTCAGGAGTGCGTTTGCTCCACGGGCAGCAACATCAAACCGTTAATTCCCACTGTCTACTATACCAAGTTTGCTAGTTTGAAGAATAGTAGCAGATCCAGCCTTTATTTTATTTACAAACCACTGGCCATAATAATAATAATAGGGCAAGGGCTCTTTAAAGTTCATTAAGAGCATCATTTGTAAGAAATCTTTTCATCAACTGACATTACAAAACAATATGAATGCACTCAACCACTTGATTAGCCAACAGAACCAAAAAGGGAAACACTCAATATTGGCTAGTACTCACTCATTTACTTAAAGGACGGGTTCACCTGCGTTCCCACTCAGCTGTTAGGTCACCAATGTAAGCTAATCAATACGGTTATGAATAATGTGAACGCTAGCACTAGCTGAGTCAAAGTTAGCTGTGCTGAGTTTGGAAATAACTGAAAGGGTTAGTTTGTATTTTTTGAAGTGGAGTTGTATACTCCAACGCTCTGCGAGGTAAAATTACTGTTTTAGTGAATGGAGTCTGGTGGCTTTGAAGCGAGTGATATAACGGCTTCAGTTACTGTTGGAACGGGCTGTCTGACGGCGAGGTAAAACAGCTGTGGACGGCAGAAAAACATTGTTAACAACCTGAAAAAATCCATCTGTTTAAGTGTACTCTATATTTAGAATATTTTCACTGCTTTACCTCACCATCAGACAGCCCTCTCTGACGGGGAACTGAAGCCATTATATTGCTGTCTTCAAAGCCACCAGACTCCATTCAGAAAAACTGTAATTTTACCTCGCAGAACGCGGGAGTTGCTGGTCTACCGCTGCATCGATTCGGATCCAAACTAATGTGGCATTCACACAGCTCAGATTCCGTACCGGTACTCCTGTCTGCTTCTCTAAACTGGGAGCATGCCGACCGCCATCTAAGTCACTGTAGGTAATACGCACTGACTGACTATGGATAAGGATATATGTATATATATGTAGCAACGTCATCATGCAGAAACTTATGTCAGGTCACGTGGGAAAACGTTTTTGGAAGGGCTTGGGAAAATAGCATTTTCACACTAAAACATACTTCGACCCAAATTTGAATGTTCGGATTAAAATACATAAGGAACACCACTGGGAAGCTACAGAATGATATAAAAACCTAAAAATAATAATAATAATGGACCCGCACTTTAAGCAGGAGCTAGGTTCATTACCTCATAAAATATAATATTTTGAAGATCACAACACCAGTGGACATGCCCATGTTACCCATTCTGATTTTATGAAAACAACATATAATAGAGACTTTCAGAGCTCCGTCAGTCAACACGTGTAGCTGTTGTGAGGCTGCTTTACCTGGTGAGTCACAGACAGCACCTCATAACAAACACGTTGGGACTGTTTAATTGCACGGAAAACTATATTGACGTTCATTTTTACTGACGTGCGTGAGTCAAGGGCATAATGGTTTGCTGGAGGCTGAAGGCAGGTGTTCTTCGATGGCCAGTTTACACCAAAACTAACCAAAAAAAGTCTGATATCTGTAAAGACTTACCAATTTTCTCGTTTAGTCACACTAATGACATTATAACCAGAGAAAAGAGCGAGGGACAAGAGGAAGTTTTGAGTGAAAGGTTCATGAGCACATGCTGAAAGGTCACTATTTATTGGACGTCTATAAAGCTGGTAAATAAATGCCACAGTGAAACTGAAGCTTCATACCTTTTGGTCTATCCCTATCTACTCCGACACACACACACACACACCTCTGCACACATCCCAAACAACAAGAGTCCTCTAGACCTGGGCTCGTCCATTACCACTCTGGTTCTAATGACTGATTATAACAATTTACATTTGCCCTGCGGTGACCTCCTTCTATTCCTGACGGTGCACAATTATGTTGTCAAAAGACCGATAATGGTATCAACAGGGCCAGAGGGAGTGATCTCAGTGAGCATCATCTGTAGCCCCATCTATAAATCTACCACACTAAGCCACAACAGGGTTTTTAGAGGCGCTATACATAGCGAAGCGTGAGGCAATGGGTATGCAATGTGGAAATCTTGCCCCCCCCCACCACACACACACAGCTGAATTCAGATTTGGAGAGGAATTGTTAAAACATTGATGTAATGATTTATTTTGGGGAAAGGGGGCTCGCTATGACGTGGTTGGCCCGAAATACGTGGAAATGCTACATTTAGATGTCTATCAAAGTAGGATTTAGCGTGGAGAGGAGGTTGTGTTGCTCTGGCTCTATCTGTTTAGGGTGGAGAGGAGGTCGTGTTGCTCTGGCTCTATCTGTTTAGCGTGGAGAGGAGGTTGTGTTGCTCTGGCTCTATCTATTTGGCGTGGAGAGGAGGTGGTGTTGCTCTGGCTCGATCTATTTGGCGTGGAGAGGACGTTGTGTTGCTCTGGCTCTATCTGTTTAGCGTGGAGAGGAGGTCGTGTTGCTCTGGCTCTATCAGTTTGGTGTGGAGAGGAGGTTGTGTTGATCTGGCTCTATCTATTTGGCGTGGAGAGGACGTTGTGTTGCTCTGGCTCTATCTATTTGGCGTGGAGAGGAGGTCGTGTTGCTCTGGCTCTATCTATCTGGCGTGGAGAGGAGTTTGTGTTGCTCTGGATCTATCTATTTGGCGACGCCGGGAAGCTGCTTGAAATCCTCCTGGATCCACCTTCTCACATACGTTCACATTATATGTATTAATTTTTGTCATATGGATTGTCTATGTTGTATTTTCATTATGTTGTTACTCTGTACACACGACATCTATTGCACGTCTGTCAGAGGGTGTCGTATCTTACAGATTGTAAGGCCCCCTGAGGCGAATTTGTGATGTTGGGCTATACAAATAAAATGGACTTGACTTGACTAGGAACAGCTAAAGAATCTTGTATTTCCATCGGTCCTATTCTTTATACGAGACAACATAACAACACAAAATAATTGCACGTTTCTCTATCTTCATATATATAGTACAGCGTTAGGAAAGCCCTCTCCAGCCATCAGCAGTTGGGTAACATGCTTAAAGGGGATTGACTGTCAAATAGAGTCACATGACCAATCTCCCGTCGGCCTCTGTAGTGTTTCCACACCCTGCTGTGCTTTGATCTCTCTGTACGCACCCAGTCCAGAATATCCACCCCATGCTGAGGCAACTGTGTTCTTCAGCCCCCCTAACACAGAGGCTCCACCGCCCGTACATGTCTATCACTGCAGTTTGTGTGTTTGTTTATGAGAATCGCTCATGGAATCTGTTCTCAAATGCCATTATGTTATATTGTGTCTCCATTTTTCTGTGGGTCAAAGGTCGCTCATTGTCATTTTTTCTTTGAAATTTGTCTCCTATTTTGAAATTAAATTCTTCAGTTAATCTTGGTCGTTAAGTTGAGTCCGTATGTCACCTTGCTGGCAAGAAAAGTGGAAAGTGTAGGAGTTACCATGATGAGAGGACCATGATGGATGGATGGAACAAAAACATTGAAATAGCTAGACAGAAGTTTCTCATAGGCATGTGTAATATGACGACCGTAACATGAGAGAAAATTCGGATTGAAATCTTTGAACCTGATTTAGGAGGACACACTCAGGAAGCTGTAATTCATACAGTAGTAGTGTCAGTTACAATCTGTTCAAAGAAGATCTGAAGATTTGGCTTACAGTTTGTTTACCATGCAAAAAATAAGTTCAAGGTGAAAATAAAACACTCATCATTTGCAAGATAGCTTTGGTTCTCAGTCTTAACAGGTTAATTCACTTTTTACTGTGAGAAACACTGTGTGTACGTGTGTGTGTGCATGCTTGTGTAAAGATAAGAGCTTGTTGGCAGTCAGTGGGATCTGTCCATATAAGGCTGTTCTATTCCTACTGCTTTTCCTCTGGGGATCCAATGCAATTGTCACTCACTGGACAATGCATGCCAGAGAGCTTGGTAGGCTTCACCGATCTTATATTATATTATATTATATTATATTAACTTTTATCTTTTTAAAAACGAGATCATTCGAAAGAACAAATGTGGAAGGAAAGGTGCCAAGTCGTCCAAACAGAAGTCATTGCAACTGTAAAAGTGAAGCGTGATTCTCCTGTTTGACAGCTCAATGATTCTATACTACAGTCTGTACACAGAGCTAAAAAGTTTGAGGAGAAGAGCAGCCAGCAGAAGTGGTCCCTCTGTTCTCTGAGTGCATGTAATCCATTGGAAACAAAATAGAAAAAAAAACCTTCACCCTGTTTTTTAAATCCTCTCCTCCTTTTCGGGGAACTACCAAACCTATAATGACCTTGTGTTTGACGTGAACATATTGTGGATTTCTGTTCTTCAAAAGGATTTTTCTTGTTTCTGTACAGACTTTTTACCACATGGCTTTACATTTTTTGCTGCTGGCCTATTTTTTTTATTTCATAAAATGTCCATAGACAAGTTTTGGAAAGTGTGATGTGCTCTTGTGCCTATATTTGCAGGCCGACTATAAATAGTGCAGCAGCCTACGCATGCTCATGTTTGATTGGAAATTGCAGTGCCTTAAGCCAGAGCTGTGGGGTATCTGTCAAAGGAGGGAGAGAGACCTGTGAATGGTGAGTTAACTTTATAAAATAGTCTACTGCGTAAATAACCAATAGGACAGCATGTAAAAGAGGTACAGAGAATCTCTTGCTGATGTTTCTGCTTTCAATCCCAAATATGTTTTAATCTCAAATTTAATGTAATTTAATGTAATATAACTTCCTGTTGTTCTCTCTCTTTGTTCTCTTTCAGCTCTCATTAACCTCTCTGGAAAGCCAAGATTATAAGTGACAACACAAACTTTTTTTTCTCCTGGAGTGTTCCTTTATCTGGTGGGAAATGGGTTCACGGAGGACACTGACACGCTCCTCTTCTAGTAATGGAAGATCCAGCAACGGGGATGATATGAGTGGGAGCAGTGGGAGCAGTGGGGGCAGCCGGACCACTGGCTGCAGCTACCTCTCTAACGTGAGGCCAGAGAACAGGTACGGCTTCAACACTAACCCAGTGTGCTGCCTGTTGAAAACCACTTTAGGGACCAAGTTAGTCCAAAATCGATGCTTTTTCCAATCCTGGGATGGACGTGTGTGTGTGTGGCATATTATTATTTTGTTTGTTGCCATGGCCACCAGAGTTTAAATAAACTGTTGATTAAGTGCAGCATCTCAGGTATGCACCATGGGCCCCTCAGTTCACATCGAGCAATACACCAACAACAGCTTCTGCATGGAAAGATCTGTTCATGGAACAAACTGTGTTGACCTTTAGGTTCAACTCTGTAATAAGAAGAATAGGCTATAAAGAGTCTTTTGAGATAATAATAATATATATATATTTTATTCTAGCCTGTGGCACAGGGCAGACTTTACAGTAACATTACAAAAAGTAACTATGGATGATACAGAAATTCTTTAATACTGCCCAGATTTTTTTTCCTTATATGCTACCCCCCAAGTTATTTGATATAAGGATGATATGAAGCATTATTGGCTTCTGGGAATATAAAGAAACTCTTCTGTTGGCCCCTCATGTGATTCACTCCACAAAAATGTGCAGTGCGTTATTATCCCTGCAAAATGATATGTGAAGATAATTTGTGGGAATGGACCTCATTTCCAGCAGGAATTACTATGAGAAAAAAATTCTGAAATGATAAACAGGAAATGCTGTTAGACACAATTTCCTGCAAAACTTTTTTTTTTAAATCTTTTTATCTTTTTTTATCTTAAAAATGTAATCGTCATAGCTAAATTACTTTAGTATTTTTATTGTCGACATTGAATCTCCAACAAGATAAACAGCAGTATGCAGTGCCTGCACAGTGTATTATTTAAGTGTGACTGTATTTAGTATTACTGTCTTGTTTTGTTTGTTTAATCGTGAGTAACATGCAATGAAGTGTAACAGTAGCTGTGCGCTGACCCAACGCTGAAATGGATGTCAACACCAGACATGGATCAACTGCACATCATGTATATACGCAGCCCGATGATGCTCTTATAACATGCATGCAAGCCAACATTAATTTATGTTATTATGATGTGTGGGATGTTTGTTCCACATTTCCACATGGGTCAACAGTCTTGAACCATTATATTTATGGTGATGTGTTTAATTTGTATAATTAATATACAGTATATGGACTAATTAGACCTCTCTAAGGACACACCAAATAGCTATTCATACTGAAAGATAACAAGAAACGCTTTCTTTCTTTTTGATGTGGTCTGTGTAAGATTTGCCTCTGTTTTCATTGCCTCTAGTAAGAACAACTCAACACTTCATAACGACAAATCTGAGTGTAGTTTTAGTTTTTGTTATTAATGTGATTGAAGGCCTAAATTCAGATTGGGCTTTGGTGACCAAATCAGCACATGTTTAACGAAAACTAAACTTCTATTAATGTTGAATCCTCACAAGCTACTGTAGCTCCACCCAGGCTCTAACCGCAATTTGCCCAAGTTTGCTAAAGCCCAAGCTAAAAACATTAATTTACATCCTTTTTACGAAACAGCGGGTATCGTCACAGTCACTACTGTATGTCCATATTTTTCGCAATGGTTGTCACAGAAATTTTGAGTTTTAATCAGAAATAGTCTCTGAGCTGCATTAGCTCCCATCGCCAGAACTTTAATGTGAAGGATGTCATGTAGAGGCATTGGAGGCAAGGTCTTGAGATAAATAACACAACTGGTATTTTTATTTCAGATATTATGTCCACCTCATATTAGAATGATGATGTTCAGTTAGAAAAAAAAGTTCTGACGTTTTTTGAACATGTAAACACGTTCTAAAAGAATCCCAAAATAAAAGTATGCACCTGAAAATAAGCATAATAAGTCCTCTTTAAAATGACAAAAACAACTTTACAACTTGACTGACCTGCTCTCTTCTCTTGCACAGGAGCACACTCTGCAGCGTGATCGCACAGTTAACAGAGGAAACACAGCCCTCCTTCGAAACAACCCTGAAGTCAAAGGCTGTCTCTGAGAACAGCAATGTGAAGTTCTCGTGTGTGGTTACAGGTAAACATTTAACACTCTGCAAAGCTTTACACCAGATGCTTGTAACCTAATGGAAATATATTACAGGAACATACAATAATACAGTTTACTTGATGAAAAATCTGTTATATAATATTCATAACTGTGTTTTCATTAGTGTATAATTACTTATAACTAAGAATTGTTGTGTTTTCATTAGCTTTGAATGAGCTCTTCATATCTACATAGGGAGCGGGTCCTCTTCACGGAGTCCGCCATGTTGCTACAGTAGCCCAGAACGGACAAAACAAACACTGGCTCTAGAGAGAGACTTTTGTGTTTTTATGTTACCTGAAGGCCACCGACACACTTATGAAACTGCGATAAAGTGCAGAGTGCAAAATCGTGGTACCGTCAGCCTCCGTCTGACTTCCGTTGCTCCTAAAGTAGTGTTATTATGTTAAGGATGGCCTCTGAGTGAGGCAAGCTTTCGTTACCACGATACTCAGTACACGGTACACGGTACTCAGTTGGTTGCAATCTGCAACCACACCACTAGATGCCGCCAAATCCTACACAATGTACCTTTAAGGAAGTGAATGCACAAAATAATGTTCTACCTCTGAAAATAGGCTCAATATGCACCTGGTTTCATGCATCGTTAGCATCAGAAAAATATTCAGATAGTTTACGAGACAGCTATTTCTCTATTTACGCTGCAGTGAAGCAATTGTAAACTAAAATGCTTTTTCTTTGTTTCTTTTGTTTTTCAGGATACCCTACTCCTCTACTTATTTGGTATAAGGATGATATGCAGTTAGACAGATACTGTGGACTGCCTAAATATGAAGTATTCCGCAATGGACAAAACCATTCCCTGCACATTTACAAGTATGTATATTTGGAAACACTGATATGACATCTGACTGCATTTGTTCTGTAAAGAAATTGAAATGACTGCACAGTAAAAGGCACTCTAATGGAGGAAACACAACCATAGTGTATTATCTTAATCTTTCTGCTATGAAGTAGTCCAAAATACTAAGAGGGTGCCTTGACATTCTTGCCCAATTTAATTAAACCTATTAATAAAGAGCTAGAGTTTGGCTAACACAGCAGTTTTTCCTTGTCAGCAAAGTTTACTTTTGTCTTTGTCAGGGACTGTCATTTTAATGAACTTAAATTGGCTTCTTTTTTTTTGCAGTTGCACTGTGGAGGATGCAGCTATATACCAGGCCTCAGCCAGCAACAGTAAAGGTATCGTTGCCTGCTCCGGGGTTCTGGAGGTGGGCGAAATGAACGAGTACAAGATCCACCAGCGCTACTTTGCCAAGCTCAAACAAAAGGCCGAGAACAAACGCAGGGAAGCGGAGGGTAAAGAAAACCAGGAGCCGCTACGAACCATCAGTCCGGACCGCACGCTGAGGAAGCGCCGCTCCACAATGGAGGCCTTCCTCAGCACGCCGAGCTCCATGGAGGACGAGGGCAATGAGGAGAGCCACCAGGCTGTACCTTTAGAGACTGAGGCCAGGTTACAGGAGGCAGCTATGGAAGAGGTGGAGGAAAAGCTGGTCCCCATCACTAACGGAGCAGTGTCTGATGTAACTAATGGACAATTCATCAGTGAGAACGGTAACAAGAGCGGGACATATATATACGACTCTGCTCAGAAGACTGTTACTGCACACCAACCCAAAACTCCCTTTGTCAAAAAGAAGATTAAAATGTCCAACAGCGCACCAGGAGAGCGGGCGTCTGAGGAGAGAAGGGCAAAAGATGAAGTCTTGAGCTCTGTAGCTCCGTCCTGCACAGAGTCAGTAAAGTCTGAGGGGAATTCAGAAGAGTTTATGGAAGTAGAGAACAGTGTTAGTTCATCAGTTGCGGATTCAGACTTCAGAAATGTGACAGAACGACATCAGAAATCAGAAACAAAGGAAGTATTGCTTGCTGAAAGGCCCTCAAAGGATGAAAACATGTGTGTTGATCAGAAAGAGCAGCTCACTTCCTCAGTACCCGGTGCTGCTCCTACACCTACAAGTCTTACTGTGTCAGGAACTGAAGGTAAAAAAGCTGCACAGCGTGAGAAGGAAGCTGGACGCAAAAATACAGAACAAAATTTCGAAATGAAGAAACAAAGTCCTCGCATGACCCCGACGCAGCGACACTCAAGTGCTACATCATCACCCCGACAACCCCGAAGCACAGCGAAGGGGAACATTTCTAAAACACAACCTATCATGGATGTTGACCACAAGTCAAACACTTCCATTGGTGGATCTTTAGCACACAGAGACATTGAGCCGGTGAAGGCACCGTGTGAAAGCAGAACTGCTTCACCTCAGCATCCATGTGAGCAGGCTGGAGATCAGCTGTCGGCGAAGGAAACAAGCCCCTGCCAAAAAAAAGTGTCTGTGTCTCAGCCAGCGCCACTGAATGAGGTGAGCGAGCCTTTTTGCATGAGCTCATGAGTGCTTTGTGCTGCCAACACAGGCCTCGTCAGTAACACAAGCATCCTGGAGCTATTTATAGCTTTTACAAGTATGCCCCGCTGCGTGACAAGAATTAAATGACGCACATGTTGAAAGATGCAACAGGTAGATTAATGCCTTTTATATTGTTTGTTCAAAGGTCTGAGAGTTGCGGTATTGCTTATGATTTAAATTTGGAATTAGGCTATACTTTGGCACTCTGAAAATATTAGTAGGCTGACATTTTAGGAAATGTGTTTATTCGCTTTCTTGCGGAGAGTTAGATGAGAAGAAGATTGATATCACTCCCATGTCTGTCGGATAAATCTAAAGCAATAGCCAACAGGTGGTTAACAGCTAGCTTGGATCTGTCAGTAGGTAGTTTCTTTTACATGGATTAAACAAATGAGATATAACATGTTAATTCCTTAGAGCAAATAGCCTATATAGGCTATGATGTAGCAGACAAAAGAATGCAATTTAATTTAGATGGCTAAAAGATCTTTGAATAAGTGTATTTCCCCAAATGTCCAACTAATTCTTTTAAAAGTGAAAGTGAATGGATTGGGTGTTGTGATGGTGACCTGAGTCCTAAAACACTGAAATTAGTTATTATTTTAGCACTTCCTGTTCCCTCGTCTGGAGGTCAATGGGTTTTTACTAACGTATTTTATATCCTAGAACAAATGTTGAAATCTCTTCAGCTTGTGTTAGAAAAAGGCGGTTGCTAACAAGTGGCTACTGTATATAAAACTACAAAACGTTTGCCGCAGAGTTTATTTTCTGCACTAATCCAAATCCCAGTGGAAAAACCCCATCGGCTTTTTGTCGAGGGAACCAGTGCGATGCTAACTTCCTGGTTGGCCTACAAAAATACGTCATCCCTGCCCCACTCTATTTGGCAACATCCAAAATTAGCCCATGTTTTGCGATTTGGATTGTGAATCTTTATTGTTCACATGGCTTATGCAATCTTCCCGACTCCAGCTGCGTGGCTGAATACTTGACGGCACTGAGAGCTGAGACAAAACACTGCACAGCTGAAGCACCTCTTAAAATGACTCGCATTCCTTTCTGGCCACGCTTAAATGTAAAATAGCCGCCTTACTTGTGAACATGCGTCACAGTGGCAGGTTACATAGAAGGGAAGGAAAACAAGCAGAAATGAGCAACGATGCAGATTTTTTTATGTATCTTATAATGACAATGTATACTATATTATTTTATAGTTACGTTATTTGAAGTTTTGCAGTTGCTTCTTGAAGGAGCATATAGGGCAGAAAAGAGAATGACCCTTGAGCTACATCCTGGCTTATCTCCTCCGTGATGGCATGACATATGACACAGGGAACCTCTCGTGCTAATTTAAAAAGAGATTCAGCTCAATTACAGACTTTATGGGGATTTAAAGCTCAACAAACATGCTTGTATGGCAGAGACGTATGGAGGAGAGCAGCGCACCATGCTTACGTTTCATTATGTACCAGATATATTACACTACCGTGCAGTTTTTCCACTGTCGCAGAGTTTCAATCAAGTGTTGGTTAATGTGCTGTATTTGGAATGCTTTATTATTCATAATGTAAAGAAATGCTTTAAGAAATATCCAAAGATTTGTTGACAAGCCTCTCTCTAATCGAGATAGGGTTGCACTGAGAGGCATGTGAACACAGCAAGTAGAACAAGCTTTCTTGTTATCATCACTAACTATCATTTCTCTGGTTCATAAATTTCTTTTTGCTCCAAGGTCTTCTCGTTCCGTTCTCTCTTTGTTGCTGGTTACGCCGTTGCTGTTTATAAAATTACGTGTGTTTATCCATGTTCTGCATAGCCAGGGATAAAGGAATAAGTATTTACAGCATGGAAACCTGTGCTTGTATTTTGCCCCAAGGTTACACAGGCCCGTACAAAGATGAACAGGAATGATGCACCTGTCAGCCTTGAGCTTCTACCCAACAAGATGGACGTGCCACCGCCACCGCCTCCACGAAAGACTCCATCACAGAGAGAGACCACGACAGATGACATCCAGACCCCGTCTTTGCACCGCGGCCCTCAAGCAGCGATTGACAAAATGACACAGGACACATGGGATCATTCCAGGGGATCAAGTGAAATCCATACGGTCCTTTCTACAGACATACAGAAGTCACCCCTCCAAAGCCCCAGTGGTGGTGAGAAAACCCGAGGGTGTAGCGTTTCTTCCAGCGCCCAGCAAAGCCGAATTGATACAGCTATAAAAACTGTTGAAGGGCCAGAAATACAAGTTAAGGAGAAGGTAGATGGTAACGAGGTAGGTAAGTTATTGGTGCAGTCTGACAGCGAGGCTCCACATGAGAAGATGGTTGAGATGGAGACGGAAAGTGCTGCCCTGCATGTGATTGAACACACTGAAACAGAAAAGACCAACGGTGCAGCAGATACTGATGTTATCATTGTGGACGCATCTAAAAAAGAAACTAAGAAGAATGAGCATATATTAAAAATGGCGGAGGAAGCTAGTTCAGCATTACAGAATCTAAAGTCATCTCTATTGGAGCCTGCTATCCCACTCCTGACAAAAACGTCAGGAAACCTGTCCGAACTCCAGATTAAAGACATCCAGGAAATCCCAGAAGCTGTAACAAAAGTCATATCTGTAGCCGAACTTCTGAGATCACAAATAAAGGCTCTTGAATCCACACTAGCAAATTCAGTGACCGCCCTACCATTCCATGCTGGCTTTGTACAAGATCCAACCACAACTGTGATAGAAACATGTGAGGAGATCAAAGAGGATGACAGCAAACTGGAAGTGAAGAAGTCAATGCCTGACAGGAAAACTGAGATGAGTGTTGACAGTACTCCTCCCAGAAACATAAAGGAAACCCTCATGGAGGTTTATAATCTACTAAATAAAACTGATCAGGAACTAATTCCGTCTCAAGGTGTAATTTCATCGCCTGTTCAGGCTTTAGGAACACCTCTTGTAATCCCACCTATCTCCGTTGTAGACACTGGCACCGCTAGAGAGACTGCAGGACTTCATGGCACTGACAAAAACTGTAATGAAGGTGTTATTATGGACATTTGCCAGGAAACTGGAGTGACAACTCTGGTTCCTATGAAAGATGACTCTGTTGTTTCCCTTTCTGGGAGTGAAAATGTCAAACATACTGTTCCTCCTTCGACTTCTAAGGACGAACTGAACAACGGATTTACATCTGGAACCGTCACCCAAGAACCTGGGACTCCACCTGCAGTGACACCTTTAAAGGCCTGCACTCAAGAGTCAAGTATTACAGATTTGGAGCATGCCAAAGGTGAACCTGTTCAAGGCAAAGACATGGGAATTATGCAAAAGTCAACCCCAGAAACTAAACTCAACAGCGAAACTGAAAGGGAGATTACTGAAATGAATTCCACAACACTATATCAATACAAAATGGAAGAACACGACACAAAAAGTGTACAAAATTATCCCACTAAAACTGGCACAGATACACAAGAGAATAATCTTCACGTTATTCAGCAGGACAGTGCTATGGTTGAGGAGTTTTCAAGGACTGACTCCTTCGGCAATCCAACTCCTGAGGCTAGTCCACGGTTAAAGAAAAGAGAATGTGTTTCTCCCATTCCTTCTGCTACTCCACAAGAGCTGGCCTCTGGGGCCAGACGCAAAATCCTCGTACCCAAGGCCAAACCCGAGGAGGCCTCAGAGGCCACATCACCGCTTGATAACCAAACTCAGAAAAAGGAAGTTCCTACAGAGAGCAGCAAGCTTTCCGTAAGTCCCTTGACCCCCCTCTCTACGTCTCCTAGCCTGTCACGACGGACGCCTCTACTTCAGCCCCCTGGTGAGCAAACGCCTCCTGTAGAACGACGTTCTCCACTCTTGAGCAGGAAGAAGACGCCATCTGAGATCCAAGCACCAAGTCAGCCACCCACTGAGGAGGTCAACACCCCCAAAACTGAGGGGAAACCTACAGAGAAGGACAAACATGACCCCTTCAAAGGTAAAATAGACGGAGTAGTGTTTTTGAAATGTTGCTTGGAGATTCACAGCTTTAATAGAAATTGTAAGGCCTACTATACCCCCGTTTCCACCATCCAGGAAGTTCCTGGTAATTTAGTACCGGGACTACTTTTCAAGGAACTAAAAGGTTCCTTCAGCCCATTGTTGTCTGCGTTTCCATAGCAGTCTAACGACCTGCAAAGATTAGGTAAATTAGTCTGCTGACTTCCTTGTTTATGAATGAAGCAGTACAAGAGTTGAGGCCGTCGAAGCAGCGGTGCTGTGTGTGTGTGTTTGACCAATCAGCGATGGTCATCCCTGCAAACTCCACCCCGAAAGTTCTGATACTTTCAGAAAGTACTACCACCCGACTAGGGTTTTTTTCGAGTGGGTAAAACAGCCCCCGAAAATGTCCCTTGAACTTATTTTAGACCCTGGTCCCTGCGGTCAAAACACAATGAGTTCCTCAAAAGGTTCCAAGTTCCGGGGGAAAGTCCCTGCGGTGGAAACGGGGCTTATGTGTAGCATGTGAAAATTGTGCCTACTTTGGCAGTAGTAGTATCAAAAAATACAATGCATGCTACTAGAGTCACCTGAGAGACATGATTCACAAACCTGTGGTTTAGTTACTTAGTTGGTTAGTGCATGTGTATATTGTGTTATGTGTGTATTTAATATTATTATACTGACATTTGCTTACAGCACAATATTATGTATTTGCTATATATAAGCTACATTATACAGCAAAGAAACCTTTGCTATGCAGCGTATATATGGCACATACAGTATATATCAGACTGGATACATGTAATGTAGAAAAGGGTCCTGTCTAGAAGGTAACCCACAAATTGCGAAAACTTGCAAAAACTCTTGCAAGACTCGCTGCCCGACGACCTATCCTAACCTTAACTCTTCAAGGTCAATGCCTAACATTAACCCTCTCGCGAGAGTTTCCCGAATTGTGGGTTACCTTCTAGACACGACCATTGAAAAGTGTGTATCTTCATCATGTTGTCTGTGTCGGGTCTCCATCCCTCCAGCTCCTCAAGTTATTCGTAAGATCAGGGGCGAAAGCTTCGCAGACGCCTCAGGACACTTGAAACTGTGGTGCCAGTTCTTCAACGTTCTCAGTGATTCTACAATCAGATGGTACAGAAATGAAAAGGGGATTGCTCAGATTAAAAGAAAGTAAGTTTCCAGACTTTAAAGTAAATCTGCAGTTTTACAAGAACTATTCTATAAAATGTTGCTGTGTTGTGAATGGTCTTAGCAAGAAAATTAGCTTTTCTTTATGTGTTTGTTTCTCAGTGCAGGGGATGAAACTCAGGTCAATCTTGCCATTGCTCAGGCGTCATGCAAAGACTCTGGTGTTTACGGATGCACAATCACAAATGAATATGGGACCGACTCAACAGACTATCTTCTTAGTGTAGAAGGTACGTACTTTTACCTTACATTTGGCATAAAACAATCATTTTTACTTGCATTACTGGGCCGCAACACGTCTCACCCTATCTTCTCTCTCACTGTGTTGCAGTCTTGGCTGGACTGTGCCTACGTGAGGACCTTGGTGGTAAGATGAGATTTCACATATGTTTAGATCACAGTTTTTTCCAGCGTCAGAGCCCAAATGCTTTTCTAACTACATTCTTCTGTCTGCAGTTGGAGAAGAAATTGAAATGACACCCATGTTATTCAACAAGGGCGTGGCTGATTCTGGCGTCTGGGGCAACAAATTCTTTGGCCGTATAATGATGCAAGAATCTCGCATTGGTGACGGCTGTTCCCATAAAGTTTGGAGGGCAAAAGTCATCTATGGTCTGGAGCCCGTGTTCGAGTCTGGAAACACGTGTATCATCAAAGTGCGCAACCCCATCGCCTATGGAGGCAAAGCAGATAGCTGCCTCATAGACAGGAACCTGGAGATTGTCAAGCAGGTATGTAAGAAAGGTTTAATTTTGTGATTTATTTGCATCTTCTTAAATTTAAATACATTAATGTGAGTCAGTCAGGTGTCATTTTTGCCACCCACGTAGGATTATTGAGGCACTAATCAAATGAAGATTAAAGAAATATACTGATGTAGGTTGAGCTTATCTTCACTGGCTATTCTCCAACGTTCTGCATACAGGAGAGTAAAATTCAGAACTTGGCTCGTGAATACTGCAAAATCTTCTCCGCAGAGGCAAGAGTGATTGAAAACTTTGGCCCCTCTCTTGAGTGAGTACTATCAGTTAACTCCTCATTAAACGTTAACATCCTCTCGAGCATTATTTGCAGTACACCACGACCATTAAGCCTTGCTAAAAGTCAGTCGCATCATGAGAATCTTTGTCACACAGGGTGGTTCCAGTCTACCTGATATACCGACCTGCAAACACTGTCCCGTATGCCACAGTGGAGGCTGATCTGACCGGAGTCTATCAGAAATACTCTGTTCTGGATGATACAGGCAGAATAGACACAAGGTCTGGCTCTGAGGTGGAGAAGAAGTGCTGTGCGCTGCAGCACTGGATCTTTCAGTGGACCAATGGCAATCTGCTTATCACTCGGCTAGAAGGTAGGCGGACACTTGAATACAAAAGGGCAATGTGAAATTTATGATTTCCCCAAATTTGGGGCTAAAGTATTGAAGAATATGATGATGATTTTGGGATGTACAATGCTTCCCATTAGTTCATCCCACAACACAACAAACATTCACATTTACCAAGTTTGTGTTAAAATCATTAGCATATTAAACTGCAGAAGCCGAGAGCATGTGGAACTCGAAATTGGTTGACGGATAACACACACGTCACCTTAACTAATGAGGTAAAATATTGCTTGCAATACAGAGAAGTGTGGGAGAAAACATTTTTTGTGCTGTGCTTCCTCAAACTTAACCATCTCAACTCTTAAAGAGGACCTATGATGCATATTTTCAGGCCTATACTTCTATTTTGTGTTTTTACAAGAACATGTTTACATGCTTAAGTTTAATGTTAAAAAAACACCTAATTTCTCTCATACCGGCTGTGCTGCAGCACCTCTTTTCACCCTCTGTCTGAAACGCTCTGTTTGAGCTCCTATTTTTAATTTTTTTCTACCTCTTATATGTATAGTGCTGGAGTCACTGTGATGACAATTCACATTACATGTCTGTCACATTTGAATATGTTACCTGAACAACAGAAAAATAAAGTAATTGCGTGGTGTTGTTTTGCAGGTGTTGACACCAAGATCACCAATGTTGGGATTTCAGTCAAATCGACGGGGTTAGTATAATTGTGTTGTTTCTGTTAATTATGCTGTGAAAACCTAATTTTTCAGGTAATTTACATTTATACCGACCACAATCACGACTGTAACATTTGGCTTTATTGTGTGTTGCTGCAGGCACCAAGGGCTGTCTGTTGAAGGGAATCCCCAAGTTTTTGAGCAGTTTGTCTCCCAGCACCAGTGTAACTACTTCTGTGGTCTGCTCAGCCTGAGGTCACTAAAGGTCATGGACTCGTTATTGACGCCAACAAAGCCCAAGAGCTCCAGGAGCCCGTTGCTTCAACGCAAAATGGCGGCTGGCTCCTCCAGCCCTCAGACCGGCCGGAAAGCCGCTGTCAGCCCCAGACTGCCCAGGAAGACCGAGCAAGAGGGCCCAAAGACCCCCGCTAAACAAAATGCTGCTGATGCTGCCAAAGCTGTTATGATGGAATAGAGTAATTATCACTCAATAAGACATTAAATATATCACACATTTTCTCAATGGAACAGTATTCTGATCAAATGCTATTGATGAAGTCCTAAACCAGAGATGGTTCACTGTTGGGTATCAGCAAAACAGCCCAGGAGGAACTGGAAGAAAGAAAGTGGGCTGATGACACCCTAAGCCTTCAGAGAACAGGAAAAAGATTAATAAATACTATTCTAACAGCCACCATTCCTTGCCATTATCACTTATTGTGGCCCTCACGTGTTGTGGTGATTATCTATTGTATCTTACATTCAACTATCAATCTTAGGGTTGAAACTCAAGTATAGTAGTGAGAAGAAGCTTTCCTGGGTTTGTATTCTATCAATCCATGCACCATTGTAGGTCACAGATTGTGAATCCCAGTCTCAGGTCAGTGTATTTGTACTAAATGACTGTGCAAGATTAAACATTTTTGAACTGAGGTGGCACTATATGTAGTCTGTAAGCACAAACTTGTATCTTTTGTAGTCACCCTTGTGAGAATGTAGGGCAGTTATTATGTCAATTGGAGTAAAACCACAACGGATACACAGTACAGCACATTTTTAAGGCTGGGAGGAAGCCAAATGTAGCTTCACATGACACTGTTGTACGGTGGCAAACGGTGCTGTGCTTTTATATTGTGACCTGCCATGTTTACTTGCTGTTCTACATTGCACTGCATTTTGAGAAACTGCACCTTTGAATGTGACTGGCTGTAAAATAAAAAAGATATGATTACGCCTCGGAGACGTTGTGAAAGTGCATGACATGTGCTTTTCAAATTTTGAGTGTCATTCTTAATAGAAATTAGCATATTTTGGAGTGGGCTGAATCACTGTTATGAAAGCCATCCCACTCAGTCTATCTGACATCAGCAGTCACTCATTATCTTGACAGATAAGTAACCCGGTGTTATCTCAGTGACTCCTATTATCTGAGAGGACTCCGTCACATTTCTTTCTGTCATGACACTGACATGAACGCGTTATTTATAGCATTTCTATGAAAAGGATTGCCATATTTGGGCTGATTCCTTTAGACAATTTTAATAGAGCAACACTTTATTTTATTATCAATATTTTTTCCAGCTACATCCGAATTTTACAAAAGATGTAAAGCTGATCTACTTTGCTGTAGTACAGCAAATGAATATCCTATAGTATACTATACTTTATCTTTCCAGTAACATCTAAGTGGAGCATGATAAAACACAGCCATCTTGGATTGGTCATCTAAAAAATGATGCCTTAGGACTTGTTGGCAAGAAAAAAGACAAAAAGACAGAAATACACAAATACGTCAAAGGTGATCAGCAAAGATTAAAACAAGACTAAGACGCCATTCTAGCAGCTCTGTGACTCTACTGTATAGGTACAACAATGCTTCAAGCTAAAATGTGAACATGCTAATATTTAGCTTGTAATTTAGGTTTAGATAAGGTTTAGTAAGTCTCCATTTAGTGTTTCAGCATGCTAACCAGTGGGCAACTCCAGGGTCTGAAAAGTGAAGCCAATGAGGAAGTGCCTCAAACTTGCATTCTCTCTAATAACCAGCAGGGGGCGACTCCTCTGGTTGCAAAAAGAAGTCTGATTGTATAGAAGTCTATGAGGAAATGACCCTACTTCTCACTTGATTCATTACCTCAGTAAACATTGTAAACATGAGTTTATGGTCTCAATCGCTAGTTTCAAGTCTTCTTCAATACATCATGATGTTAATTTAGTAAATTATGGTCCCATTTAGAGTCAAATAGACCATAAAGCAGGGTATGCTTTAGGGCCTGGCTACCTTGTGATTGACAGGTCACTACCACGGCGTTGTCCAGTCTGGGAGTTGTCCGTGTTTACAACTTTAACCCTTTCACAGTGTGTTTTCAGTTCATGAAAGTTAGTTGTAACATTTTGGTCACGTAAAAAGGTCTTATTCAGCATTCGGTTGTACTTAGCTCCACCCTCTCGTGTCACTTCTGGTTGCAAATAACCAAGATGGCGACAGCCAAAAGCCAAGATGGCGACGGCCAAAAATGTCAAACCCAAGGCTTCAAAACAGCAGTCCACATCCAATTGGTGACATCACGGTGATTACGTCCACTTTTTATATACAGTTTATGATGCTAATTATTTGCAAATCAGCACTAAACTCAAAGTTCAGCTGAAGCTGAGGGGAATGTCTTTAGATTTGCAAGTATTTGGTCATAAACCAAAGTATTGGACACATTTATATTTGACCTAATGATGACACTAGAAAAAAAAAAAGAAAAAAAAATGAAGGGATCACCAAAGTTATTACGATTCAACCTGGGAGGACATGAATGTGTGTACAATCCATCCAACAGTTCACTAAAAAACACAAATATCGGCCTCATGGCACAGTTAAAGTCAAGGGATCATCAAAGTCAGTAGGATTCATCCTCTGTGAACCATAAATGTCTGAACAAAATGTAATGGCAATCATTCTTATAATTGTTGAGATATTTCAGTATTTTTCATGTTCATATCAGAACGACATAAACGCACTAAAGGATTCATCACTTTATGCTGTAGGATCTTATGAATATTTGACATGAGAAAAGACATAGGTTATACATAGTGGCTAGTGTAAAAAAAAAAAAAGATTCCTTATTTCAGCCATTGCATGATTAACAGCGCTACCACTCAGGGGCAAATCAGATTCCTTCACAGATATTAGAGATTGAAGTGTTGCTCGCAACCAGTGTGTGTTTACAGGGTGAAAGGCTAACTTCATCATTATAATCATTTGTGATTCCCAGTCATTAGTGAGTCATCGTTTATGTAAGCGGTGGCCTCACGCACAAGTGTGAGCAGTGCCGGGAAGCTAAATGTAGGCTACGCTTAACAAAAAAAGTTCACTTAGCGTCACTTCTGATGCTGTCAGAAGGAAGAGACGACAGACTTTAGTGTGAGGAAGCGGATGCTTCTGTTATGTGGTCCATATTTCTTACACGTTACAGCTTTGTTATAATCTGTGACACGTGTTGGCAGCAGGATAAAAATAGTTTTATACATAAAGTGTTGGCCTTATACCTGTCCCTGTAAGTGCACTGCTAAAGTGAACTATAAACACAATTGAAAAATACCTATTACCTTATAGCTTGTCAGCTTACAGTACATAATAATTTTTAACAAAATGCACAATAGGCCTGTGCAGAACCTGGTGCTCTCCATTTATGACTCTTTCCAGACAACATGGGTTATACAATATGTTTGGAGCTGCCACACAGCAGGTATATCATAGATGAACAGACTGGACGTGTAATTGAGGAGTGATAACAACATGGAGAAGATTTGACTTGATCATGAAACAAGACGCTCCTGCCACCTACTGTTTGTTCAATCACCGCACCATTGAGGAAAACAAGACAAGTCAAACAACTTTATTTGCACTTAGTTTCAAATGATGTCTGTTTTTAGTTGACCAAACCCTCTATATGGAGATATTGAGGTGAATGCTTGGTTTATCTGAGAAACTGATTAAATATATTTCTCACCGTCACATCTGTCAATGCTAGCATTTTTTTCCCTATTTCTATTGTATTTCTTTTCTTCTATTCTATATTTATGTTTTTGTGCATCTTTTTTATTGTATTTTTTTCCTATTTTTTATTTCATTTTTTCTTCTATTCTATATTTATGATTTTGTACATATGTTTATTATAAATTTTCCTATTTTATTGTATTTTTTTTCTATTCTATATTTATGTTTTTTGTACATCATTTTATTGTTTTGTTTGGGGTTTTTTTTTTACGAAAAAAAAACCATTTTTCTTGAGTTTTGTAATGCTTGCTTTTATTTTTAATTTCTCTTACTATGTTTATGTTATGCACCAATACCAAAGCTAATTCCTTGCAGTGAAAACCTACTTGGCAATAGAGAGTCTGATTCTATGTACTACTGCTATTACCGTTTTTCTGCTACATTGGAGGGATCCATGAGCAAAAATATTTAGTCATTGATTAGCAGTTTTCAAATGGCAATGATGAACAAGCATAATACTATAAACGTGGGTATAGTGCTATTTTATTCCAAAAAGTGACATCACAAAACACACACAGAAATAAAAGTAATAATAGTATACGTACAGAGTTATCCACAATACTATCACTGAGTGGCAGATATATGTAAAATCAATATTATTTCGGAAATTAATTCACATCATCTCATCTCTCACCATGTTCACTTTGTAAATCACATTTGTCTGAGAGGAATAATGTCAGACAATGAGACATACCTTAATCCGAATGAATTTCCTGCAAGACGTCACAGAAATAATTATGAGCGAAGCGCGTAAATTACAGAGCAAAGATGCATTGGCACAGCTCTTCCTGCTGCACTGAGTAGCTCTGGCCGAGTGCTATGAAGAAGCACTGGATCACTCACAGTAATCTCAGCATTAATACCCATGATAAGACGCAGCAAATGAGAGAATTGTTAGTCCCCAACTGTAGAAATTTTGTGTGTACATTTAGGCCTAAGTGATTGACCTTTCATTTAATAGGACATCATGTTGAGTTAATGTGAAGAGCCCGGGTCTTTAGCACATTAAACACATTTGTAGAATTCAGTCTCACATTCAGGCTTATTATGTGGCAACATGTAAAAATATCCTCCACACCAAGATTTCATTTCATTTTGACGGATATTATAGAATATCTTTACATTCAGCCGGACATTATTTGTCCAACATCAGAGGCAGAATGGGGATACACAGTCAGTATAAGATCTCATTAAATCAAATGGGGGGGGGAAAAATGAGGAAAAACAGATACAGTGACGAGTGTGATATCTAAGAACCACTCTCTCACAAGGCTGCCTGACCTCACATTGTTGTGCCTGACTGACCTCAATTACCATTGGCAGGCCAGGGTAGTTGTGACCATTTAGGCAGATTATATGAACATTATCACACGTCCCTAAATGCCACAGACTAGTTGGCATTTGAAGAAAGTTTTATCTCCAGTCCACCAAAAGTCCCAGGCTGCCACTGGTCTCGGTGCCATCGCTAAGTTGACTGTCAGTGCTGAGTTAATCTATCGTATCACGGCAAGCTATTGCTGACTACGAAATAATGACATTCTGATGCATATCTCACGTAATTTCCTTTCATGGGGGAACATAAAGGCTACATCTGAATAAAATCAGTGTTGTCTAAATGCTGTGTATGCATGGATGATGTGCGCATGATGAAGCGTTTTCCTTTCAGATACTGCAGAGGAAGAGGAGGTGTGGATATTAGATGAATCTGCCACAGTGATTAATATGCTGCTAAATCTGCTCCATTATGTTTTGCATAAAGCTCACCACAGCCACTTCTTGTGACACCTGGGTGTCAAGAGGTATCTGTAATATCTACAACAAAAAAAACCCGGGCTATCGCCTGGTGTCAGTCCAGATTTATTCATATTCAAGAGGCATTGTGGGGGAACCTCTGAACAGCTTTAATGGTTTTCAATAACGCTCAGTGCGCTTGATGGGATGTAGTTTAAAAAAAAAACAATCAAAACATGAGTTTAATCATTAGAAGAACAGTTGGTATCACCTCACAAAGTTGCAGTAAAACTGATAAATGAAATGCAGCAACCACAACATCCTCTGTATGAAGCATGTATCGCCAACACGTTGACAGATCACGACAATCTGAGGGAGTAAAAGCCATCATAAACCAACAGTGAAATTTTGCATACAGCATTCACACGCTGCTTTGTTGAGTTATGCTTAGGTTAAAGCTAGAGTAATCATCTTCAAAAACAGGAGCTAGCTCCAGCTGTCGCAGAACTGCAGTAAGCCCGTCCAATCATTTCAATCAGCCTGAATTTAATGAACACTTCCCATTCATTGTCTAAGCAGCCATGCAATTCATTCTGGTAGCTTGGCAGCGCGATTCGAGAGACGGGGCGTCACGGTGGCAGCTCCTCATTTTCATAAAGTTGAGGTCTAGGCTACTTTATGCAAATCAGGGGCGTCCGGCGTAACTCGCCGCCTCTAGAAACTCCCTAGAAACTTTTAAACTAACCGTTGTCGATCTAAAATAAAGACAGATTCATCAACTGCATGACTTGTTTCTCACATAAAATGTTTTCAGAAACACATTTCGGTGAACTATTCTAGTGATATAAGAGAAGAAAGTTTCCAAACAAGCTGCCATGTTGGTTCCGGGTTGAAAGCTGGGAGCAGCAGCCCAAGAGTGAAAGCGTTCGTCCAATCAGGTACCTAGTGCCTTGTGTCTAGTGGCAGCCCATCAAGCGTCCAATGCTTGGAAGTAAGGCGATCCCTTGTGATAAAAAAAAAAAAAAACGGCCCTGTGGACATGTACCATAACAATAGCCATGTTCGTTGTTTACATTCACAATGATAATTTTGGGGGAGTGGCTTTGGAGGGAGGCCTGAAGGGACGGACTGTCAGTGTTGCCAACTTTGGCGACTTTCTCGCTAGATTTAGGAACTTTTGGAGCTAGTGCTGCTACAAAGAGTTGGCAACAATGGGTTTTTTGGTTGGATCATTTCAAAAATCTAACCTACTCTTGTTAGTTTCTTAAGATTACCAACCCTGGCTTTAAGCATAGATGAATTCAGACAAAGTTGAGTTACATATTTATCTTTAGGTAATATACAAGAAATAAAAACACAAAACAAAACGTTGAATCCAAAGAGTACTTTTAGGTACGAAACCGCCCGAGAGCTGCATAGACATTAATGAATAACTGAACTCTGCAGTGTGTGGGAACTTGACAGCTGCTGTTGTTCCATAACTGCTGATATTCACGTATGCAGCACTGATTGCACAGAAGAAAGTTTTGTTACAAAATTAGAGATAAGATTTTGCTTTTTTTTTAAACTGATAACACAAAACTGAAAAGGACTTGAGGTTGCCTATGCCCTAGTTGGTTTGACAGATTGGAAATACAGATGGTATTTTACAAATCGAACTCAGGGGACAAAAATTAATATAATACTTTTCAGGATACTCCTTTAACATTGGCAATAAACTTGTGTTACACACCAACAATTATTAGCATACAATATATAAATATATGTTGTGTTAAGTGGAGAAATATAAAACTTAACTGCTGAAAAAGAAAGGACTTTTTATATTTACAATTTGGGGTTACAATTTATTGTAAGGTCAATTTCCACAACACCATGTTAGTATGACATCAATAGGCCCTGAATTGACGTACACGGAGTCCCTCCAAACACGTGTCCCCAGGAAATAAAAAAAAGAAAAATAAAGACAGTCAACACAGTATCAGAACATGTTGTGAAATTAAACTAACTTGACTTTTAAACACTGAGGAAAAAACAATTAAGTAGGCTGTTAGTCATATAAATGCCAACATAAATCCTGACTTTTTAATGATGGCTCAAACAATGACATATGTGTTACTAATAAACTCCACAGACTGAGTCAACAAACAAACATGGCAGGTGGGTTCCAGGTGTGTGGTCACTAATTATGTTATCACTCTCTCAGTCAAACGCACTTCCTCTAGGAAATTAGATGTGGCCCCTGATAAAAGAAAGCAGTTAATAATTAGTGCTGGTGAAAGGGTCTCATTTGTTCTTTTTTGTGAGTTAGATTATTACAATTTTGACAGTCCAGGTGTTGATTCAGGTTGTAGTGGAAAGTAACCACCCGTATTCACTTTATGCACTGTTTTATTTACAGAACAGAGTTTACCCACCATTAATATGTCATAAATTATTAATTCAGAGAGATTGTTTTATTGGTGGTTGTTTGGTTTGTGATACCCACTGAGTCATAATAATGTTATCACTGATTGTAAGTCTTCATTTGACTCACAATGAGACAGAAAGGCTATTGTATTGTGAATGTTTTAGTCAAAGCTTGACTCTTTTTTTTTTTTTTAAAGCTGCACTCGATATTTTTTATCAACACAATGGTTCAAATGATTATGTGTAACCTGAAAGGGGACATTATAGTGCAATAGCACCTCACAGTATTACACATATATGTACAACAAAAAATCCACTCATTTTATTACTAAATTATTTATTGCTCATTTTTAAATTACTAAATGTTGTTTATTGCTAAATTTAGTTTATTGCTATTTTTATATTGCTAAATGTTGATTATTGCTATTTTTATATTGCTATTTTTTATATTGCTAAATTTTGTTTGTTGCTATTTTTATATTGCTACATTTTTTTGATTGCTATTTTTATATTGCTAAATGTTGTTTATTGCTATTTTTATATTGCTATTTTTTATATTGCTAAATGTTGTTTATTGCTATTTTATATTGCTAAATTTAGTTTATTGCTATTTTTATATTGCTATATTTTCTTATTGCTATTTTTTTATATTACTAAATGTTGTTTATTACTATTTTTATATTGCTAATTTAGTTTATTGCTATTTTTAAATTGCTAAATGTTGCTTATTTCTATTTTTTATATTGCTAAATTTAGTTTATTGCTATTTCATATTGCTAAATTTTCTTCTTGCTATTTTTTATATTGCTAAATGTTGTTTATTGCTTTTTTGTATATTCCTAAGTTTTTGTATATTGCTAAGTTATTGTATTGCTAAATTATTGTATTGATAGATACTATATGGCTTTCATTGTATGTAGGCTAAAGACTATATTTTGGATTTGCAACTCATTGTCATTGTTATCTTAGACTTTTATATTCCCATTTTGTACTGCAACTGCAGCTGCACAGGATAAATAAAGTTAGATTTTTTTAATTTTTTTTTTTTTTTATGTCCACTATCCCATGTTCTTATTGAAATGTAACATCGCCTCTTGGCTGCTAAACTACTGTAAAACACTACAGATAAAGCGACACGTTTCACTTCAGCCTTGTAGTTTTGAAACCTCTCTGGGTGTTTCATGCTCTCTCTCTCTCTCTCTCTCTCTCTCTCTCGTATCCTGTACTGACACCTCAACACAGCAGCTCGCAGGTGGGCGGGACTTCCGGTCGCTCGCACCCGGAAGTAAGCTTCGGATGCATGTTTCTCAGTGGTCCATATGCTCGCTTCCTTTAAACGTTTTAATGTGATTTAGGTGCTCTTTTTCTACCCAGTAGTGTTTGCAAACATGATGTCTTTAGACTTCCTCGACGATGTTCGTCGCATGAATAAGCGGCAGGTATGTAAACACTAGTTTAGTCTGATGTAGACGACCTCTTTGTATGGTGAGAGAGCTGCTGAGCTAACGACAACTAGCCTTTATAGCTAGCCTTTCACCGCTTTAAAACGGTGGAGCCGGTCTGACCACTTGTTAGAAACATAGAAAGTGCACTGTTTTATGCACAAGTATCTCTCAGTATCGCCCCGTTATACTGCAGCATGAAAGAGACCTAGTAAATATGTGTAAACAATAATTCAGACTTCAGTGTAAGATGCTAATTTCCTCATTTTACCACACTGTTGTCATGGAGCTGCTAGCTAGAGTCAGATCTGCCCACCAGTGATTCACCACTGTTAACTCTAACATATGGTGAACTTAATGTTATCTCTAACATATGGTGGACAAAAATAAAGAGTTATGGGTTAGTTCATACCTGAAATGGTGTTATTTATAGCTGTACAAGGCAAGGCAGCTTTACACTGTGAAAATTTACTGTGTAATTGTCTGAAATATATTAATTATTTCTTTTTTAAATATTTTTATGAGAGCTACAAGTTCTTTTAAGATGGTCATGGAGCATATATACTGTATATATATATTCAGTGTAAGCTAGCTAATTTCCTAATGTTACCACACTGTTGGCATGGCACTGCTAGCTAGAGTCAGATTTGCCTACCAGTGATTCACCACTGAGTTTAATGTTATGTGTGTTATATGTTTAATGTTAATGTTATGTTAACACATCAGAGACTGCACTAACCTGTCCACATTCAAATCACTAATCAAAACTCACCTTTTTAGAACTGCTTTTAATATGTAATTAATATTGTGTGTTTTATATCTTTTTTATGATGTTCTTGTTTTATGATCTTTTTATCTATGTAAAGTGTCTTTGAGTTTTTAGAAAAGCGCTATATAAATAAAATGTATTATTATTATTATTATTATTATTATTATTATTATCTATAACATATAGTGGAAAAAAATAAAGAGTTATGGGTTAGTTCATACCTGAAATAGTGGTATTTATAGCTGTGCAAGGCAAGGCAGCTTTATTTGTAAAGCACATTTCAGCAACAGGGCAATTCAAAGTGCTTTACATAAACATTCAAGAACATTGCGACAAAGTGCAAAAGAACATTAAGACATAATTAAAACAGTTATAAAAATCAAAACGCCCTCGTTATACTGCAGCATGAAAGACTGATAGTAATGTTGTGTAAACAATAATTCAGACTTCAGTGTAGCTTGCTAATTTCCTCATTTTACCCACACTGTTGTCGTGGAGCTGCTAGCTAGAGTCAGATCTGCCCACCAGTGATTCACCACTGTTATCTCTAACATATGGTGGACAAAAATAAAGAGTTATGGGTTAGTTCATACCTGAAATAGTGTTATTTATAGCTGTAAAGACACACTTGTGTTTTGAGAGGTTATTAAAATTCAATTTTCCTTTTTTGTTTGTTTTCAGCTCTATTACCAGGTGCTGAACTTTGGTATGATTGTTTCCTCTGCTCTGATGATCTGGAAAGGACTGATGGTTGTCACTGGCAGTGAGAGTCCAATTGTTGTTGTTCTCAGGTAAGTTAGTCACATGTTGTTGGGATTTAAGTCAGGTCAAGTCAATTTTATTTGTATAAGATAAGATGTACTTTTATTGTCCCCGTGGGGAAATTTTTCCTGGACTCCGTCCAACTGCAGTTACAAACACTAAATTAAGACAACATCAACATCAATAATAAACAATTACACACAAGACAGGGAACAGTTTCACAGAAACAGAGGTTTCAACACATTCACAGTCCACGTACATAATGGCACATACTATCACACACACCATGGCAGGTATTGCACCCAGGTAGTGCACTGCACCGTCTACCGTCTTGCCCATATTGCACAGACAATAGCCCAATATTACACAGTCGCAACATATTGCACTGTCCCTATTTAACATATTGCACTGTCTAAACATATTGCACTGTCCTTATGATAGCTTTATGTTACGAGTTGTTGAGAAGTTTAATAGACATAGGCAAGAATGAATGTTTGTAACGTTCAATCTGCTCCGTGGGACTCTATATCTCCTGCCGGAAGGTAAAAGTTGGAACTCCTGATGTAAGATGTGAGTTGGGTCTGACACAATTTATAGCCCAAAATCACAAATTTGCCTCAGGGGGCTTTACAATCTGTACAGGATACGACACCCTCTGTCCTTTACACTGCGACCCTCTCATTGGATAACGAAAAACGTAACCAAAAAAAACCTTTTAACAGGGAATAAAAAGGAAGAAACCTCGGGAAGAGCAACAGAGGAGGGATCCTCCTTCCAGGATGGACAGATGTGCAATAGATGTCGTGTGTAAAGAGTTACAACATAATTAAAATACAACATAGACAATCCATATGACAAAAATGTATACATATAATGTGAACATATATGAAGAGATGGATCCAGTAGGATGTCAAGCAGCTTCCAGGTGTCGCCAAACAGATAGAGCCAGAGCAACACAATCTCCTCTCCACCATGGAACCTAGAGAGAGGACCAGATTGTTGTTTTTAGCCCACAGTTGCCTGGTAATGTTAACATATGTTTCCCATGCCAATAAGCCCCTTTGGACTGAATTAAATCGATACAGAGGCTGAATCTCCTGGAGGACGGAGGTCAAGGTCCGTCATGTGGAATGAGGCACCACCAGCCAGGAGAGGGGGCGAGAGACAGCGAGAGACAGAGGCACACAGCAGTGCTTGTGGGACATAAACAACAGAGGGTTATTGAGTGGCTGTGGCTTAAAATTAATATTTTTCTTGTCGGCAGGACTACTTTTTAGATTCCTTTAGTGTTTTAATAATTTAACTAACTTACCGTTAGTAGTAAACAAATTCCCAAGTTGGTGGGTTCTGTATGGAAATATACAAAAAAATATGCACAGAATAAACAACACGTACATCATCCAAGGGCAGTGTGTTGTAAGTAAGCCACATTAATGCCTCAACAGTTGGTGCGAGTATGGTTTTTGGGGCGGTTCACATTTCCCTCAGGCAGCTGTAAATTATTATTGGGAGACACTAAGAGATTGAGGACTTTGATAGCACAGTTCAGGCTGTTCTCATACACCATTCATAGCTATACCTACAAAAAGTACTGCACTGTAATTAGTATATATCCCACAAAATCAGTTCGTATGTAATCCACGTAATCGTGAACCAGGAAGTATAAAGAGTTAAAACACAGCGTAGGGAGGAGGTCGGGGTGGATGGGTGGGTCAAAAAACACTAGACTTTGGCCCATAAGACCGGCGTTCGTACCTCGTGTGAAACCAGAAGTCATCGTTGGTTTATTTGTCACGTAACATCCGTACTTAATCTATGTCACTTCCGGAGTTATTTTAACCCAAACCACAATCTTTTCCTAAACCTAACTAGGTAGTTTTGTTGCCTAAACCTAAACAAGTTCTTTCCTGTGTAGACGGAAGTTTATTTTGAAAAGACTGGAGTGGAAATTGACACGTGCGTCTTTCCGTAAGATATCATATGAACCGTTGTATAAGGATACGTTGCACATTTGCGAAAATGTAAACTATACTGTACCACAGCTCATCTGTTAAGAAAAGTTGCTCAGTCACTGAATCTCGTGAATTTTCTCATTTTCACTAATTGCAGTTTTACTTCATACTTTTATAGCATCTCTCTCTATGTACTGTAAATTTGTGATTTAAGCGGTCATGGTGGTGAGCATCACCAACACCCTCAGACTCAATTTAACCAAGTTAAAGTCGTCAACAATCTTGAAGAATTGCGTATTACGTACTCACTAAAAATATAGTTTTGTTAAGCTGTGTGATAATAAATCCCCTCATGAATGCCTGTTGCTAGTCTACAGTAATCTGTTGTCAACAGTAACAACGTACGCAAGCAGTTGATCAACTGTTGACCTGTTGATCATACTGTTAGGATAAGTAAGATTATACACTATGCTGTTCAAATGATGATATGGTGCGTTTTTTAGTTTTGTCATGTTGTATTTCCTTTTAGTTTTAAGTAATTCAAGCAATACAATCCCAGTTTAACCATTGATGGGTCGGGATGTCCATGGATGTTCTGATGTAATTGTTTTTTTGGTCCTAATCTGAGTCATGTAATGTTGTGCAGTCATGTTGAAAGTCATTGTTAATACCTCTCTGTGTTAAAACAATTCTACACTCTAAACATTTAGTTTCTTTTCAACTCTTAAAAGACTCGCTGACGCAAGTTATGGTGGATAATGTCTGTTAAACAAAGGTGGAGATTGGTGAACTAACTTTGATAATGTGTATCTGCCATTCATTTCAGTGGGAGTATGGAGCCAGCTTTCCACAGAGGAGACCTGCTGTTTCTGACCAACCGGGTAGAGGATCCCATCAGAGTCGGAGAGATTGTTGTCTTCAGGATAGAAGGCAGAGAGATCCCAATAGTACACAGAGTACTAAAGATCCATGAAAAGTATGAAGACACATTTTATTAGTGTTGTTGTCCTGAGAATGCCATTCATTGTATTGAAAAGCTATCTAAAAATGCTCAGAGAGGCGTCTGTGATATTTCACACTCATGTATCCTCATCCAGGCACAGATGTGTTGAATAAGAGGACTTGGTGTACGTTGTGGTCTAAAATCACGCTGATACTTTGTCCACAGGGAAAATGGAGACATTAAGTTCTTGACCAAAGGGGACAACAATGCAGTGGATGACAGAGGGCTGTACAAGCAGGGCCAACACTGGCTGGAGAAAAAAGACGTGGTGGGACGAGCTAGGGGGTAAGTACATCCAGACCTGCCAACCTGAATGCATTTTGACATCAAAGTACGCTGGTACGAGTTGTTAATAGAAGGTACGCAAAAAGAGGCCACTTGTCTTTTTCCCCCCTTTTTTAACACATCAGTAATGGATAAAAATATAGCCGTAACGCGCATGTACAGTGTTTCCTATTAATTACTGTGGCAGCTCACCATAAGCTAATTTGTCCCGCCACAGTTTCATAATGAATCAAAACATTTTTACACTTCTCAACGGGTGGGCTGGCTGGCCCATGGCCGTGAGCTTTATAGCATCCCTCCTCCGGACCTCACCACTTCCCGGGGCCGTGGACGTAGTGCTAAACAGTACACTACAAGATGTTTCTGAAAACCTTTGAGGAGAGAAATAGGCATTACAGTAACAGAATATTGATTCATATTTGATCAGCGCTGCCTAACTTGACCATTTGGTCGGAGTTTGTGAGTGATTGACAGCTGCTCAGAGACGGCAGGCTCCAACTCGGCTCTGATTGGTTGTTTTGCTCCGGTCTGTGAAATCTTGCAGATGCCATTAGGGGCACCGGAGGACACAGAGAGATTTTTTTCAGATTACCTGTCTCATGCACTACTGTCAGGATATAGTGACCGTTTTATAAAAATAACTTTTTTTAATCATATTTGCTCCTTTTCTACCCACTGCAGCTTTAAGTACAGTACTTGAGTAGACTTAATGTACTGAGTTACTGTATATTCCACCACTAATAGAGCATACAATTGTTTACAAGAGCAGAAAGTTCTTCATAGATCTAGCCTCTTAATTTTGCTCTCAAAGTGCCCCAGATTGATGCATTTAACCTTAAAATGCACAAACCTTTCTTCGGGGTCAGAGGTCCACCCACCACAGTATCACAAAATCCTGTGGGAAACACCGAAGTATGCAAATTATGAACAGTAATTCATTGTGCAAACAGCAGTGATGCATCTAGGTTGCCAAAGTGGTACGCAAAACCTTCGTCCAGGGTTGGGAGGTCGGAAAATCCATAATAATACAGATGTCTTAATAACATAATAGGACAGATGACTTCACCTAAGCAACACTTGTACAATCTAATGGAATTGAGTGTGATAGCCCTGTTTGTCTTTGGTTGGATACAAATGGAGAAGAAGGTCATTCTGCATTTTTTCATCTTTGCTGTTTAAGATTTGGGGATTAGGGTTGCTCTATTTTCTTTGCCAGTTAATTTATATTGAACAAGGTAGGACTTAGGCAATTCATTCTCTTCATCAGTGCTTGTCCAGGTGAGTGAGAGGGATAGCGTTATGTAATGTGGGGAGGTCTGTCTGAAGCGCTATGTCCATACAAAGAGCACGGCTCCATAACTGTGTTCTGGTTGTTTATTGTTTGGAGATGCACTCTGCATGATGCGGAAAAACTGGACAATTAATAGCGGTCTCCCTTCTCACCTTGATACAAACAAAACTGATAACAAGCAGGTGTGCAGGAGATATTAATTGCACCTCCACACACAGTTACCATCAGTGACTGAGTCAACTCAAATACATCCCTTGCTTCTACAGATAGGAAGGGCATTGAACACTTTTAGGTGTGTTCCGGAGCAGATGTTCATCTCAGAATAAGGGTGTCATGATCATGACATTTTAGATTATTGATTGTCATACAAATAATTGCAATTAATTAGTTAATTGTCTTTTTCTGTTCATTCTATGCCACACAGCAGTGCTGTTGTGTTTGGCTTTGCTACTAGATCTAAATCCATATTTCAATGGCTGCTCATTGAAATTATGTGGTTATTGTTGGCAAAAAAGTGTGAATTAATCTGCTAATAGTTTGCTGAAACAATGTTTCGTTTCTCACTCTGTTTCACATATACTTACTTTAAATAGCTAAAACTGTTGTGTAGGCCGACCTAATGTAACGAAAAAGCAGTTCAAGACTAGAAGGAGGCTTGATATTATTTTCAAAAGTTAATATGCAACGGGGATTAACCGTTCCTGCTTCAGCTTCCAGACCGCGGCTGCGAGGCACAGGAGAGACTGTCTCCAGGGCCGAAGTTGACTAACCCCCTTCACTTTACCCAGCAGCTGGAAAGCAAGACACGGAAACTTTACATGGCTCTTGAGGAGCTACCGTTTTTATTCAGAGTAACTAACTGTTATAAATCAACAGACCCGTTATCGGCACCTCACTGTTATCATCTTGCTTTGGAGAACAACAAATATACGGTTTCATATGAGCTGAAACAGAAGAACGTGCCCAACAAGTGTGTTTTCTTTAGTGTATAATCACCTGAAAATAAGAACAGACAAACCAAACACTGTTAACGTTACTCGCTGCCGCCGCTCTCTCTCTCTTGCTTCACCACTCACTTCCCACATACACTCATTCAACGCACTGGCTCTGCTCCAAAACACCGAAGCTACTCCTACAACAACTGGCTCTAGAGAGGGCCATTTACTACAAGTTGTAATCTGCAACCTCACCGCTAGATACCGCCAGATCCTACACACTGTTTCTTTAAGTTATTTTGACGTTTTACTTTTATTTCTAGCAGGGATTTCTAATTTGACTGCTCAGGCCCCACTCATTTCTGCTCTCTAATGTCCGATTACATCCCTTAAGCTAGCAAAAGTGATGAAAGTTTTTCATTCAGTGACATAAGTTGTAGGTAGAGCTTTTGTGTACTGTAGGAAATGTTATCAGTTAACTGACATATTTTTTATCATCTCCAGGTTTGTGCCATACATTGGAATCGTCACCATTCTCATGAACGATTACCCCAAGTTCAAAGTAAGTTGGTCGACCCCATCGCACCAGTCCCAGTTGACAAGATTTCCTTAGTTTTTCAGCATTACCATCTAATTTATTAAATCCCCTGTGTTTTCATTCTGCAGTACGCTGTTCTCTTCATGCTGGGTCTCTTTGTGTTGGTCCACCGGGAGTGAGATGCCCAAACTTCAGGACTCAACGAAGGATAAACCGCGTCCAGGAAACCTCAGTCATGCCTTTCAAAACAGAATTAAGTTAGATTTTGTCAAAACCCAACTGGCTTTTTTGTACCATTTGTTTGAACATTTTGTAGAAACGTGGATAGGGTGTTTACATTTGAAAAATCCAAGCTTTAAAAAATATTTTTGTGAGGGAACTAGGCTAGGTTTAGTTTGAAATCGATCTTTATTTGTAATCCTCGGAATGTGAAACCACATTCATCAAGATAAATTAAGTCTTGTTTCTTTTCCTGTTGGTTCATTGTCTTTGAAAAAGATATGTGAAGTATTTTATGACAACTGAATATGAATGATATTAAATATGAAATCTGGTTACCATCCACTATGGATTATTTTAACTCTTTGTCTCATTTCCTGTTGGCCTCTGCTCTACATTAACAGCCACTAGAGAGGACATCTACCCTGCAGCGGTGGAATTAAAAACATTTTTCTCTGGTGATCGAGCAATATTGATCTGGAAATGTCGAAGACCTGTCACAAGTTGACTGTTTATCTTTTTTTATTAATATACAGAATCAAATTAATTCACATAGATGTAGATATGCCTTCTGTCCAGTATTTGTTTTAGGGAGTAATAAATAACACAATATCTCATCTGGCATGCAGGAAAATTGTTACTAATCCTATATAATGTTGATCAATGTCATCTCACTTTTATAGAGAATTCATAAAAAAAAAGAAAAGGTTCCTTGAAATAAGATGTATGTGTTGGAGAGGATCGACTTAATACTACCTGTTTTTCTTTCATAAAGTTAAGTATTCTATGAAACCTGAGAGCTGTGCCAGAAATAATCCAATCCAATCCAAATTTATTTATAAAGCACATTTAAAAAAAAAAAAAGTTGACCAAAGTGCTGTACAATTATACATAAAAACAACACAATAAAACACTAAGACCAACTTAAAACCAACAGGACATTACAATAATAAAAGCATTAAGACCAATAGGAAAGGGAAAAGGATTAAAATAGTCAGCTCATGCCGAGCCAAAAGCCGAGGAATAAAAGTGCGTTTTGAGGTTTGATTTAAAAACAGGCAGTGTGGGGGACAGCCGAACATGTGGAGGCAGAGCGTTCAAGAGCTTTGGAGCTGCAACTGCAAAGTCTCGGTCACCCCTGAGCTTCAACTTAGACCTAGGGACAGTCGGAAGCAACTGGTCAGTTGATCTGAGTGTCCTTGATAAAAGATGTGGTTTTAAAAGATCAGAGAGATAGGTCGGAACTTGCCCATTTAACGATTTATATGTTAATAATAAAATCTTAAAATCAATCCTAAAACGCACAGGGAGCCAGTGAAGAGAAATAATGTGTTGCTCACACATTTTCTTGTAAATTAAATGGTTTAACAGCTCGTTTGAGAAGTTTCTTATGTAAAGGTCACTGGAGTGGGGCACGCGCTGCCTCTTTTTAAGATTTTCATTAGACATACTTTGAGTGATAACCTTGTTGCTGTTCTCTTACGAGCACACTTAAAGTGTACTTGCAATCAAGGTGAATATGGCCGAGGCTTTCCATCGCAGCCATGTAATCATACAGTAGTATGGATCAACATATAATCATAGTATAGATCCACTTGGAACTCTATTGGGGTACTTGAATTTGGACTGAAATTGCATTTGGCGCGTCGTCTTCCCTAGACCTCAAAGACCTTGATCAGGTTGATTATTAGGTGGAGCTTTTTTTTTTGTTCA
>CAKAKR010055777.1:0-70145 GCA_916700685.1 Adelosebastes latens | reverse complement strand
TAACCAGAGACGTACATGTCATAAAAGTGCTTCTACGACAGAAACCGTGACTCCTATCGCTTAGATTGTTCATGAGACCAGTTAGGAGTCTCTGATGAACAAATGGTGCGACATTTGGGTCTGTAGTGTCAAAAATGTGACCTCGGTGGCAGTTTCGAAAAGTAGTAACTTTTTTCTCTGATCCAAAAAATTCTGTGAAATTTAATATGGGCCGTTATGGGATCCTAGCCTGGAGTTGCTGTCACGTTCAGGCATGTGTCGCCAAATGTGTAAGTCCGACTGATTCCATAGCTACATGACTGCGACCGGCACAAAAATAACTACAATTTGATGAACAAATTATCTATGAGGAGTGAAAATTGTGGGCTACAGAGCAATTTGTTCGGAAAATTTTCAAATGATTTTTAAACTTTCCCACACTCTAGCGATGATGACACACACTCTAGCCCTTAACGACCCACGCAATACACACCCATTATAAAAACTGAAATGGTCTGAAAATTTCACAAAACGTAAACTGCGATTTCGTGAAAACCATGCCAGCTATCAAAAACTTTCCATTTGGCCAAATAAAGTCCCAAGTCTCGTGACCCGTTTAAACTTTTAATCACGTTTCTACATTTAAGTATGGCGACTCTGTATGGCCCCAAAGAGGAGTGCTTTTGAGCTGTCTTCATGTCGATTTTCAATGCATTCCAATTGTGCAAAAATATTGCGCTTTCGCGCGATTTTCTCGGAAACCGCTGCGCGAATCTCTTAGTCAGGTCATAGCACACGATTCCCAATCATTCCGCACGTTTTGATGTACTTTTTGTACATGTGCTGGCAATGCTGCGGGACTAGTAGCGCGCCAAAGTTTAGGCAGAAGAAGCGGAAGAAATAAACGCGTAGAATAATAGACCAGTGTGCTTTGCACAAGGCTTTGCCTTGTGCTTCTAGGCACACTGGAATAAAAGCACTAAAAGCGTTAACGATAAAAGGCATTAAAATGACCCTACTTCTTACTTGTTTTTAGACCTCAGTAAACATTGTAAACATGAGTTTATGGTCGCTACCACGCCGTTGTCCGGTGTGGTAGTTGTCCGTGTTTTTGTCATAGAACTTTAACCCTTTCACAGTGCGGTTTTCAGTTCATGAAAGTTAATTATAACATTTTGGTCGCCTCAAAATGTCTTATTCAGTGTTCGGCTGTACTTAGCTCCACCCTCTCGAGTCACTTCTGGTATAGAAGCAAAGACACGAATCCAGTGTTTTTTTGACAAAGTCCCAAGTTTTTGGGCTGTTGCCATTTTGGACTGAAAACACTTATTATATTTATAGTATTTTATTGTTCAACACAGGCCATTTTGGTAGAATATGACAATAGAATAGAAATTATTTTGTTTCACTTTTGTATAGCACTTTTTAGGTGGATGCTTTGCTGGCGTCAAGTAGTCGCTTTCGGTCCAAAATCACAGAAGCGTAGCTCTGCGGCTGGGCGCTGATGTTGCAATGGAACGAACAATTGACTTTCACTTCTTGGCAATATACGTTCTTTGCTTCTGGTTGCGAAAAAACAAGATGGCGACGGCAAAAAGCCGAACTCGAGGTTTCAAAACGGCAGTCCACTAACCAATGGGTGACGTCACGGTGACTAAATCCACTTCTTATATACAGTCCGGTTGTAATGAGTTGCTTAATACAAATGACCTCTAAGGCTGTTTTGGGGGTCTCCAAAATTGAGGTACAAAAGGTTTCTGTCTTGAAATCCACCCGCTGATGTGTAGGTGGATTAGACAAAGAAAAAGACAAAAAAAAAACATGTTTCTGTAACATTTCTGATGAGAGACAGACAGCCGGTCGTCCAGCAGCACCTGCAAATCAGATCCCTCACCTCCCCTGCTGTCTGCTTCACTTAAAAGAGCATAAAAAACTCGGGCACCTGCAGGTCAATTATCGTCAGTGAGCTCCTGAGCGCAGATTAGTTCACAGACGACTTCTCGGAATGATAATCAATGCTCCCGGCTGTCAGCAGGAGCTACCTCGAATTATTAAAAAGACCAGAATAGCTTGATAGGAAAAAAGATTTTTTCCACTTTTTTTTTTTTTTTCATTTCTCGCATTGTTCAAACGCTTCTTGTTACGCCGCCACATCAAATTATTCTCCCTCCTGCATACACCAAATCTTCCAGGGAGGTTTACAGGCAGGAACACTGTGTCAATATTCCTGCGATTATTTCCTTCTACAGACAAGTTCATGTGGTGTTCTTGTAAGGACACATTTGCACGGACCTGTACAAACAAAGTTAAGGTAAAATACACCATAATAAGATTCACTTAATTGAGTCCCTCGGGGGAAACTGGGTCATTGTGGCAACAAAGACCCGGAGAGCTAAAGAAAATGAATGAAAAGGCAATTGAGGATATAAATATTTATAAGCCTCTGTGCTGCATATGAAAGTTTCTTGTTTGAAAGGAACCTCACAATGATGGCGTGAGACAGACTGCAGTTTAAACATTTACATAAAATGAAAAGGCGAGGAAACGTTGTGAGGACGTCGTTATGAAGAGGAAAATTCATGCGGACTGTTTTCATCAAGAAATCTTCTATTAAAATCTGAGCGGTACTTCTTATATGAACAGGTTTAATGTATATAGATGTCTGCAGTTACAGAGTAGAGAGGATTATACAGATCTCTGCATAAACAGACTGACACACACCTCTACTGATGTTCATTTCATGCTTATTTTAGATATCCTTCTGTATTAATGTTCTCACACACCGGAGAGAAGAAGAAGGCAAAGCAGTGCAGGGACATTTTTTAATTCCTTGCTTTCTACAAAATCTGCACATGGCAATTACAGTATGGTTAATATTAGGGAAAGCTTGTGGTTATGGCAATTAAACTATGGTTAATGTTCGGTCGGCCACTAAAACATATGGGCTCTATTTTCATGGCACAAGCTAACAGTTTGGTATTTTCCTGACCTTGAAATTAGGTTGTCTGTTTGTGGGTATTTTGGTGCTCAGTGCAGAGCGTACGGTGCAGGCAAGAGGTTCATTCACATGAGGCAGGTGTTGGTTTTTTGGTGGGAAATAGGTGGTAGAAGTGTCACTGACAATAGACTGCCACACAAAATGGTGCCTAAAGGGTAACTTTGGTATTTGCCTGGACCGCAGAGGACCAGCCCTACAAACGCAACAGTCTGTCACTGAGCTATGAAGTTACACGATGGGTCGGCTGAGTGTTGGAGTTTCCTCGTTGGCCGTTGCTCTTTCAAAATCAAAAGGCGGGAACAGTCCTTTGTTTACGTTTTCAGTAGTGCGTTTCAGCGGTTCCACTCACCGGTGACGAAGGGCGTTTCAACGCTTTCCATTCATTGCCAGAAAGCAGGTCCAGCGCGACGCGTCCGGCTCACAAAACTTGGACCAAGCTGTCCAACTAGGCGATCTAGTTCTAAAATGAAATGAGATTCAGCAGCGGCTTAGCCTGTTTCTTCGAAATACCAGAAAGTTTACGAGCAGGCCGCCATGCTGTTTCCTGTTTGAGACGGCAAGCAGAAAACCAGAGATCGATCAGGTGCATTTCACGGCAGGGAACGTCACCGCTTGAAGCCACTGACTATATAACAATTTAGCCAAACTTTCTGAAACTGGTCCAGTATTGAGGGATAATGCTGTAACCGGCAGCAGCGAAACGAGCTTCGAGGGCAAGTGAGCAGCGTCAATATAACGTTACGTTCACTAAAAGTGCTTGTTTTTACCATGACAGACTCTGATTGTTATTATAAGTGTCTGGCAACATTATGGAAAGGACCCTACAGAGAAATTAAACGTTTTCTTACCTTCTCTCTTGATCCGGTCTGTTTGTTATTGTGTCCAAGTCCCGCTCAAGGAGAAGTCTCGTTGAGAAATCTGAATATCTGTATACTCTGGCTCAAATAAATACGGGCAGCCATCGAATTCAAACCTCCTCCACATTGTTCGAAATCATCTAAATATTCAACCATGACATAGAAAATCTTTTAGATAGCACTAAGCTACGCTTTCTGTACTCCAACACAACAAACTCTGCCTGACTTGCACTCACGTTTCCACCATGGATGTATTCTACTATTCCACCGTTGTCTTCCAGCAACACGTCACGTCGCCAGATTTCAGAATGACACTTTTCCTTGAGCGAGACTGTTTCCATAATGTCAGACACTTATAATAACAATCAGAGTCTGTCATGGTAAAAACAAGCACTTTTAGTGGACGTAAATGACGGTGCCAGCTTGCCCCAATAGGATTACATTGCAGCCTGTGAGCGGCTGCCGTCTACAGTGTTCTTCCTCAATAGTGGACCAATTTCAGAAGTTGTTGTTGCTATTAGTCAGTTAGACACAAAACATGAGAAAATATGATCCAGGTTGAAAAATACCAATGTTACCCTTTAAAATGTAAATACACTATTTAATTAAACGCTCTCCAACTAGGATATGCATTTAAATCAGCATTTTGAAACAATGTTTAATGTTTTTAAAGTAGGAACGTTGGTTAAGCAGTCAATGTTCAAATAGCTTGTGTTGACTGACCAACAGTCCAAAACCCAAAGAAATCAATTTAAAATGAATTCATAGCACAGAGTTGTCATGTTAAGAAGCACTTGGTTAAGGTTTGGGAGAGTCCGACTTTGCCTTCTAGACATTACTTTTATATATTACTAAATGTGCAACAGCAAATTTGCTTTGAGAGAAACATAATGCCCACCTGAATTAAAGTCTAATTTAACATTTTGAGGAAACGTTTTCAATCAGCCAAGTTGCAAAATGTTCATACAGAGTATCTGAAGAAAATTCACTAGTGAAGTATTTAATTTGTTTTCTTGACAATATCCGCTCGCAGCAACTACAGCATTATTAAAGTCTTATGATTATGTTTAGGCACTCGCAGCACTTTGGGGGAAGTAGGTGGTCTTGGTTGAATATTGAAAAAGTCAGACAGGACTTGAAGCACGAGTCATGATGTGTTTACTGTATTAATATGCGAGCTGTTCTCATACATCGTTCATAGCTATACCTATGGAAAGTAATGCACTATAATTTGTATATAACCCACATAATCAATTTGTATGTAATCGTGAACCAGGACAGGTGACGTAGTATAAAGAGCAACAAAGACTGTGTAGGGAGGAGGTCGGGGTGGACGGGTGGGTCTAATAACACAGACTTTAGTGTTTCGAAACCACCTAACCAAGACCAAGACCACAGTGTATCGAGGCCGACTATGATTGGTTGAGACCGAGTCAAGACCACACCAGTGCCAGTTAAAATGCGGAACATGTAAACCATAGGCACTCCTCAAATTGATCTGAAAGATACACATTCCCTTAAAAACACCCACAGAAAACCTCTTTTATTGCCATATATATAATGTGTATAAATAACATTTTAGTGATATCCCCACAGTTGTGGTCTTGACCAGTCTTGAAATAAAATCCTGAGTCCTCTGTCCGAGACCGAGACAAGACCGAGTACAAATGCGGTTGATTCCGAGGCGCGACAGAGACCTTCAAAAAGTGGTCCGGTCTCAAGACCGAGACCAATCTCGAGTACAACAACACTGGCAGACCGCTGTTCGTGTCCGGTGTGAAACCAGAGGTCAACGTTGACTTATTTGTCACGTAACTTGCGTACTTAAGTAACGCCACTTCCACAGTTATTTCAACCCAAACCACAATCTTACTAACTCAATTTTGTTGCCTAAACACCGCAGGGGATTGCAAAGGTGCACTGACCGCTAATAAACAATTAATCAATCAAAACTTTCTATTGATTGACTCCATACTGCTACATATACTATACAGCTGCTCTTTTCTTTAGTACAACCCAGATGAACTGAAGTCTTTGTCTGAAGACCATTAGCTGGATAAACAAAATAAACTCTTTAAGGATTTGAAAGTGCTGGTGGTGATGCCGAGTGGCGGGACGAGGGTGGAGAATCTGTGATGTGCAACGGCATGTTTTAATTCGACTAAAATCCTCTACATCCACACTTACCAGTAATCAATGTTGGCTATTTTTTTTTCCTCCACATATCAAACTGTGAAGGAGGGGAAATCGAGAGCCGTAGCTGCCGGCGACTGAGCAGAGGATTAACGTTCATTGTATTTCTCCTCTCGCTGTACTGAGGAAAATGTGAGAAATGAGAAGCAGAAGGGCGGCGTTTCCTCGTCTGCAGGATTATCTGAGCCAGCCGGGTTGTATAAAAGGCACTCGGACTCGGTGTTCCTCATGTTCCTGCAGACACTTGACCTTAGGGGGGAAAAGACACTCTTGACATCTAAAAATTCACGTCTTTGAATCTGAAAGGAATTTAACTAGTTCCACATATTGAGCGTATCTCTGTCACTGCACACTTAGTGCATACTGAATTGTAGCTCCAGTGAGCTCAGTGTAAGTTCACGAGGAGATCACTGTAATTAGCGCTTGTGAGACTGAAACACAATAAGGATTTAGTGGGCTGGATGCCCGACTCAAATGGCTGTACAATGTTTCTTAAATAAAGATGCATTGTAGTGAAGAATATGGTATTACTGCAGTAATAAAAAGTAAATGCACAATGTAGGTCATTTAAAATGTGCCAGAAGTTAACAAATTACTTTTACAGGAAAATTACTCTTTTTATGACCTGGTTCATATGTATTTTTGGCCATTACTCATATAGTGAGTAAGTGAGTAAAGAAAGTTATATTTTATAGCAGCTTTCATAGGTATAGTAAGATTTTAGAAAAACACAAATCCAGGTTCAACTTTGATCTACTGTACTTACTCTATACTAAACACAGCCGCCCTATCTTATAGAAATGTGTCTAAGACCTTTACTAAACAAAACAAAGATGGCAGCCTGCCAGTTACCTGGATAGGAAACAACTTGGGAAACAAGTTGAAAGTCTTTTTTATCATCCAGCAGATTAAATATTTTTTTGCTCACTTGGGCTTCAAAATGAGCAAATAAGTAGTTTAGATGATTTGTTCAACATTGTGACAACTGAGGCTCTGTTCAGACCTGGCATTACCATGCGTCCCGAGTGATCGGATCACAAGTGGACAGCTTTAAGTACGTCTGTTCACACCTGGCATTAGAATGCGTCTCCAGATGTGTCTCCAATGACCACTTGTGATCCGATCTCACTTCCCCGCTCTTTAAGCAAATAAACACGTAGTAAACACATGGCTAATACAGCAGACGTTGTGACGTAATATGACAGGAATGTCTGTAGTAATATCCTATATATTCGGGTATCAACATCAAAATAAAAGGTTAATGTACCGGCGGTCCCCGGGGGCCTACGACACCTCTGGCACCGCTGCCTTTGCCCGGCAACACCGGGGTATAGAGCTTCAGAGAGCCGAGGGTGAGAGAGAGCGAGTGAGCGGGCAGGCTGTTTGGTTCAACGGCAACCAAAACAGAGAAATGTCTACACTACGTCAATTGTGCGACGTGGTGGACAGCATAGTTTTGCGCACTGCCATTTTTTTTAAATCTGGGTCGGGTGAATTAAAAATCATGGCCTCTATTGACGGCAACTCCAGCTGGTGGGCGGTGCTTGGTATTTCCACAAATGATCTCAACATGGCTGCCGCGTCACAAACTTTCTCATTTTACAGCTAAACAGTACACTACAAGATGCTTCTGAAAACATTTTTAGGCGAGAAATAGGCATTACAGTAATAGAATATTGATTCATATTTGATCAGCGCTGCCTAGTTTGACCGTTTGATCGGAGTTTGCGAGTGATTGACAGCTGCTCAGAGACGGCAAGGCTCCAGCTCGGCTCTGATTGGTTGTTTTCCTCCGGTCTGTGAAATCTTGCAGATGCCATTAGGAGGACCGGAGGACACAGAGGCACATGATTTTTTTTCAGATTACCTGTCTCATGCACTACTGTCAGGATGTAGTGACATTTTATGAAAAATTACTTTTTTAAATCATAAGTGCTCCGTTTCTACCCACTGCAGCTTTAATGTAACAGATCTGTCAAACTTAGTTTCTCCACAAAGAATCACATAAAAGTACAACTTTAAATCAGTTTATCACAGATGTGCTCATAGGTTCTTGGTAATAAGTCATTTAGCATGAAAAAAGCTAAAGAAATCTTAGTCGACCAAGACCAAAACCCCCGATTAGTCGACTAATCGACTCAGAGAGGGCAGCCCTAGTTTCTACTATGTCAGATTTCCCAACATGCATAACGTTCTCCTTCTGGAAGGCCAGAGGGGCCAGAGACAGACAACAACAACCACGGTGTCATAGATTTTGTCAAACTAGGCCAGCGTAGGCAAAAACATTTTCTCATACTCTTACTGTCATGGCTTCATGGGGCGTCCTAGATACAAAACCATTTGTTCACAGTGACACGAAACATGAATAAAATGACAAATTGTTGTGCCTGGAGCTCATTTTTGATCCAGGCACTATGAGAGCAGACCATTATTAGGATGATATCAATCACTGAGAGGATAAACTTCATACAATATTAGTTTAAATGTATCCTCTCTTTCATGATGTAGCATAAAAAAAGAAGTATAAAATATCTTTTCTTCCACAGTAACAAGAGTTCCTTGCTTGCTATTTTGGTATCATTTCATTCAACATTATTTCCTGTGAAAGTTAAACCAGGAAGGCGTGCTTTAAATGAGACTCTGACCAGTTTAATATGTGCAGTTACTGTTTGTTATCACAGAGATGTGATTACTTATTTACCGTCACATTCGCACACTCATTACTTTGCTTTCTGCATCACTTCACCAGTTACTTACAGTCTCTGCAGCGGCTTTTAATACGATTATTTATTTCTGTTGGTCCACTCAGTCGACATCCTCTGCATGTAAAGCTGCTCTGGAGGTCTGATGTACGGCGGCGTGCATCACCAGGCCGCCACGCCAGCATCCTGGACTCTCAATGCCTCGAGTCAACACGCCCCAAGGACAAACCAGCAAGACACCATAAAGCCTGGGGCATTAATTATTCAGAGTGGAGACGGTTGTCTGGGACAGATAAATGTGTTTTACAATTCTACTCTTGCTTTCCTCTGCAATTTAAGCTGGAGGGAGGAAAGAAAAAAAATGAGCGCAGTTGTCCATTATCGTGCACTTTATCCCCTCAGATGAACAAACCCCCCCAAAACAAATGCAATTCAGTAAATTGAATGGCAACAAATACAAAGAGGAGCGAGGGAGAGCTTTGAAAAGCTGCATTGGTATGCATGTGTGAACATGACATTGTCGGGAGGAAACCTTGTAACTCTTATTTTGGAGATTTTCAGAATTGGACTGAAATTGAACGGTCAAATTCAATGATGAATTTATGGAAAAGTCTCCAGAAATGTTTAAAGGAAAAAGCCATTTTTAAATTATGTTATTGTTTTTCCAAGAATGAAATTAAATTTCATTATGATCTTGATTTGATGTGATGTGCAGACAATATTGGTCTTATTGTTGTTAAACTTGACAAGTCACCTCTGGTTCATCTGTTCATTTTATGTCTAAATGTAAGTTTTTATTTAAGTGAAATTATGTTATTTTTATGTTATTATTATTATTATTATTAAAGCTAAACAGTAACTAAAATATGTTTCTGAAAACATTTGAGGAGAGAAATAGGCGTGACAGTAAAAGAATCTTGATTCATATTTGATCAGCGCTGCCTAGTTTGACCGTTTCGTACAAGTTTCGCGAGCAGTGATTGACAGCTGCTGTACTGCTCGGCTCTGATTGGTTGTTTTTGGAGGACACAGAAGAACATGATTTCTTTCAAAGATTATCCGTCTCATGTAGTACTGTCAGGATATAGTGACAGTTTTAGAAAAAAATAACTTGCTCAAAGTTACCAACTGCAACTTTAAGCTTCCACTCATACCATGTAATCAGTCATTTGATCAAACAACCAATAATCTCGTTTACATTGAGAAAGTCAGTAATTATATATATGTACATATTATATATATTTTTTAAATTTGTATTATTATTATTGTTAGTTTTTTAGAGGGTGACCAGCACCCCCCAGAAGGTGGCGCCCTAGGCGACCGCCTATATGGCCTATGCCTTAAAGGGACTGTTTGTAACTTCTTACACGTATAAATCAATCCAGGTCGGTGTCCCATGCGTGCTCGCGTGTGGCTACGCTTTTCAGACAAGACTCCAACACAAACTACACGAAAGCACCAAGTAGAGCGATGTAGAGCAAGCAAAAGCGCGAGTCCGACGCTGACTTTCGTTGACTTAACGGCCACAGGTGTCGCTGTTAACAAGCATTTCTGATTCTTACAAACAGTCCCTTTAAGCCGGCCCTGCTGGTGACGACACTAAAAACAAGGCAGTTTGGAGATACAAGGTTTCCCCTCTGACAGCAGTGATGTGTAAATTATGCAAGTTTGCATCTGAATATGTATGCAAGCATGTGTATGCCCCTGAGTGTCTAAGGTTTGTGCGTGCGTGCGTGCGTGCGTGTGTGCGTGCGTGCTCGCCATCAGTGCTGCATCTGCGAGCTGCTTCAGTTCTTGCGTGGGCAGGAAGATCTCAGCATCGCTGCTCGCTCTGTCACAAAATGCTCCACCTAAACGCCTCTACTACTTATCTTCCTCCGGGATTACAAAGCATTGCACAGAATTCACGGCGAGCGGCGTATCCGACAACAGTCACATTATTGTAGCACGAGTGGCGATAAGGCGCCGCGTGCACCGCGGGGTTCTCCGTGTGGCCTTTCTGCAGCTATCTGAAAGTGGAACACACACAGAGAGAAATGAGAATCTCTGCTGTATATGAAATCTCTGTGATCTGACTATTACAGAACAAACTCAGCCAGAGCTGCTTTGCCAGGATATCACTGGACCTCCTCATCTTTCTGCCTGAGGAACAGAACAAACAGGTTGCTCCGCCAGCTGCTCCTCTCTGCACATAATACAATTCACTCACGTCTCTCCCTCTTAATTTCACCACCACCACCTCATCACTTTCTCCCAAAACACAGAAGACCCCCTCCTCATCCGCCCCTCGCTGCCCAGGAAACGACTCCGCCTCCAGCCAGGAGGATGGAGGACGTCCTTACTAGAGGTTATTACGGCTCGTTGTCTGTCATCCAGCAGAAGACAAACCTACACTCTGATACTCAGCAGCAGGGATTGTATTCACAAAGGATTTTACACGAGGTTAAATCTAATACATGGGCGTGTGCTTACTGTAGGTGGTGATTAGCATTTTTGCACAGCAGAGGGCCCTTCATTCTCTCCGTGGGAGGCTTTCTTTTAAGGGCATCTGAGGATTTTGCCAAATCTCAGACCTCATCTCTTTGTCCTGAGTACTTTCAAGTCATATAAAATGACTTTATGAGATGGTTTCTACTTCCAAGACGGCCCAATAAAAAGCAAACTAGAACTGGTGATGTATGAGGCCTTTGGCTTTTCAAAGGATCTTCAACGGCTCTTAGCTGAAAATTGAAGAGCTTTAAGAAATCCTTTTTGTCTGCTGAGTTACCTTACGTGGCCGCTGCTGCTGTTGCTGTGGAGAGAAGCAAATAACAGCCAGCTGCTCCAGAGGTGGAGCTGGGCCGCTTCCAGCTGAGAATGTGTGCAATTGTATGAATGCGAAGCATGGCCGTCGCTGGAAAACAACATGCACGCTCAGCAAAAAGCCTCGGTTGGGTGAATTAAGGTTAATAAAACCTTGCAGCTTCGTGTTCTGCGCTGAAGCTTTCTACCAATTATATCAGATTATCTGCCCCTGAATTCTGGGCTCTCTACTGTCCCGAATGTCGAAAAACTGCCTCGGAGCAGTCACTATGGCATCCTAGTTAGCTCAATGCAAACCTTAGATGTGATTTTCTTTTCTTCTGTGTTTGTTTTTGAGCCAATGAACCTGTCATAAAAAAAGGGCCGAACACACAGTACAAAGAAACCCTCATTTTATTTGTCACCACTTTAAACCCAAGGGGGAAGTCAGCAATTCCACTGCTTTCCTTTAGTGGGCAAAGTGGGAAAAACACAGCTGGAGCCTGGTGAGAACAGCAACAGTCAGGGTTTGAGTTGCTCCCCTCAGCACTTCAAATCTCAAAAGACTTTATTGGAATTGTGCACAACTGTGAAAGAAATGTCCCCTTCTTTGATTGAAATTGATTTTTTTTTCGACCCCTCCTGCTATATTATTTCCACACAAGTACAGATCTGCTGATAGTTTGTTTTCTTGTGGTGACGCTGGTTCTGACAAAAACGTCTCGAGTTGCAGGTCGGAGTAAAAGGGCACGGAGAGACATGAGCTGGATGAAGTAGTGACAGAAGCTGAGTGTTGCTTTATGGGAAATAACTCATTTTTTACCTTTAGAGATTTCAGTACAGTAGTTATATAAACATATTCAGATTTTTCATTACAAAAAAAACAGTAAATATATTTGATATATATAAAAAAATTAAATACAATAAATAAAAGACAAGGAAAGGAAAAGATGAATAAAAACAAAAGAGAAAAAACAATCCGGGTCTGTTAAACAATTGGAATAAATTTGAAATGTCTAAATATTCTTATAGTTTTTGCCAATTTAGAATTTTTGAGTTTTAAGTTTTCAATCGTAGACAAATATGTTTTAAAATCAGTATCTTTAAAAGTATCTATTTATTTATTCTTATTCTATTTAATTACTTTTTTAAATTATTTTATTTTATTATTATTATTATTATTATGTTTTTTCCCCTTTCATGTGACCAAGACCAATATGGGGGGATTCTACATTTGATAAGATGACATTTGCCATGTCTGCAAAAAAAAACAATAAAAAAGATTTGAAAATAATAAATACAGTATTTATGAAAATAAAAATCTTAATTTTTGTCTTAAAAAAAGTTTAAAAGGAGGGTATTCTTTTAAGCAATATAATTTTATGGATATAATATTTTGCAAAGATATCCATCAAATTAATTATGCAAATTTCATCTGCTGAAGAACTGGGATTGTTAAAAGTGAGTATGAGTATTAGTATGATATCTCTTTCAAAATGTTTTGAGAAGTTTAAATCAAACCAAAAAGAAGTAGCAAGAAAACAATACTTGTGTACTTGTACTTGTGCACAATCTTAAATAGAAACTCCTTGGAATTATATATGTATGACGTAACAGAAAGATAGCATTCCATTGTTTCCTATTTTAAATATAGCCACTTATATTTAGATATGGGAGTAGTAATATGTTCAAGTTGATTTCTAATGGAATATCTAATTCACAAGGTGTCCAAATAACATAAGATTCTCCTTCTTTCTATAATTCTGTGTGGTATATGTGTGTGTACATGTTTGCATTTTAAATATGCTACTGCTGTCACCTGCAGGGCAAACCCAGCACTGCACGCCGTCCTCACTGCGTTCCTGATGTGTTTTTTACTGGAAGAAAAGTCAACATCATTAAAAATAGATGTGGCTGAAATAGAGCAAACAGCTTCTCCTCTGTCATGAATTATGTTTGCATGGATTTCCTCCCACAAATAACATCCAATGGGTTTGTTAATGACAACTCAGCAAAAGCTCAGCAAAGCCTGCCGGGCTTCCTGGAAACACATTGGCAGCAGAGAGCAGAAAGTTTCAGTTAGGATATAAAATACAGAAGAAAAAGATTTGAGGGGTCAATTGAGACAGTTAAAGAGTTAAAAAAAAAATGATGGGAAAATAGGAAAATAGAGTCCAGATGAAATATGGAAAGTGTTATATTTTAACTTCCAGCTCCTCTTCTTGAATCACAGTAGAAGAGTTTGTTTTGCTGAACAGCTCCAACATTTAAATACCTGTAACTGACGGGATTTGAAGCCGACAGCTGCTGTCGATGATGATGATGATGATGATGATGATAATAATGATGATGAACTTTTATATACAACCTTCAAAACAAGCTATGACTGTTCCAAAGCTTGAATATAAAGCAGATTATGAATTACAATTTTTTAATCTTCTGCAGAAGTTTGCGTCCAATTAAATTATGTTTTGATGATGAAATAATTACGTCCTTTTGAAATGTTGATACATTTCAGATTGCAGGAATGAAACCTTTCACTTTTTTTTCAAACACATTTATTCCGCTGTTTCATTACACAGATAAGACGAATAATTAACATGTAAAGCTACACCGAGACCTGTTTTTCAGTCATTTTCTCATTCATCGCCTCCTTTCAACGGCTGATACCAATTATGTCTGAGTTCAAAAGGGGATTACGATCATGCTGTTGGACTTCAAAGGCTGACGTCAATCTGTCCTCGAGGGATTAATGTGAGATCCCACCAGCTTTCAGAGATGAATAAACAAACATATTCCACATTTTCTCCTGCCAAACATCTTGCTGAGCCACAAAAATAACACTATTTTCAAAGATGCTGAAACAGCTTCTGCTTTACCTACCAGGCATGGAACAAGCCCTGAGCATAGCATCCCAAAAGTTTTGTTATAACATAAAAAAAATGTTTCAGTGCTCGTCACAGCTTCACCAAATGGATGTTATATGCATTATATGTTTGTTTATAGCACCCCAAAGTCTTGTGTAGTGTCCCCCACATGTATTTGTTATTTATATACTCAATAGGCCCTTAGCACAGCAGCCATGCTGACATGTCATTGCAGGGTAAAGACAGTCTACAAAGTACAGTTTGGAACCGTCGGTGAGCGGCCGGCGGCCTAGTTTTTCCGGTGTGTCCTGCACCGTTGGCTCTAGTCTGCCCGTGTCGGAGGCTTTTCAGCCGATTCAGTATGTTGAATCGGCTGAGAGAAATTACTCTGATTGGCTGTTCAGCTTAAACGAATCAGTGCACGAGAAGAGAAACAGAAGTGAGGAAAGCAAGCAAACGAGTAAAGAGGGCACACACAGAAGGCTCTTCTCATTTTTCATCTTCATCTCATCGGATCATTCCAACACACGGATATTTTCACAACGACATGAACATCTGGAATGAAGCTAAGTGGTGAGTGAGAGTGGTGTGAAGATGGTCGGCAAACGCTACTTTGTTTCATGTACGTATCATAACAACGGCTTGTATATCCGCCATCCTCGGTCTTCCGGTTTCCCTTTTTGAATGATGAATACAGACTACCACCGCCTGCTGGTGTGGAGAGTTATTTCCTCTCATGCAGGCGCAGAACGTCCGTGCTAACTGGCCGTCGGCTGTAGTCTTTGCGGTGTGTTCAGGTGCAACTTGTCAGCCAAAACAAAGGCGACTTGAGGCGACGCAACAGAACGGCCTTCGTCGCCACTAATTCTCTGATGATGTGTTGGTGTGTCCCCAGCTTTACTGATGAGGAGAGCCTGTTAACTCCGCCTAAATGCATTTATTTGGTCTGATTTATAAAGTATTTAACATGTGTATATGTTTTAAATAACACATGCATAAAACAAAGTGATTTATCAATACGTATATCTCTTCAAAATGGTTTGCCCATTCAAGATAATGTAAGGTGATGCAGAAATGGCAGTATAAATGGTGAGGAACGTTCATTTACACACAAATTCGCTCTACTCATGATTTATAGATATAAGGAGTTTTGGGAATTGGGTCACGATGGTTTGTCATTTTTAAAGTGTGTCCCCAGAAATAAAGTTTGGGAAACACTGTACCACAACATCACAGTGTGTTAGTGATGAAGTCTCCACTACAGTCCAGAGGTCAGAAGCTAAACACTCTACTCTAAGAAAACAAACTGTAACATGAAGGGAAACATTATCTCAACTGTACAGTCAACAGTAAATTCCTCTTATACTGTTTCTTATCACTCCCCCAGGAAGAGTCTCCCCCTCCTGCCACATTTATCTTCCATTATACTGTATGTATACAGCAGTGTGTTGCTTGGGACAGCACCATGATGAACAGCACGCAGGGAATGCAAACAAACCATTAATCTCCTCCTGCCGAGCAGAAAACCAACCCACACTGCAAGCATTTCCTTAATACTCTCCCAAGCTTATTTAGACTATGTTGTTAAGGCTGTGAGGATGATGCAAACGATAAGGCCACAGTGTATTTGCTTTAAAAAAAGCAACCAAAAGAGTTTATTACTGTGGGGAACACAGAGCGACGGAGAGGACGTCTGGAGACAGTGTCTGGATATTAACATCGGCCCTGTGTGTTTGTGTGGAGTATGAATAAATAACTAGAAATAGCAGCAGCGCTCCGTCTCTCTCGCTCTCAATTACAGTCACAGTTGCCGCTTTTATTATTGGCTCGTAAGAGCACCTGTGCTGCCAAAGTGTAAAGAGGGGGAAAATAATAAATAAATGGAGGATAAAGAGAAACATATGTGAGTAACAGCAAAAAAATAACCTTGGATTATGCTAGAAGTACAACATGACACAATGTATATGTGTTCTACTGAAATACATGAGATCTCTCTCTCTCTCTCTGAGCCCTAAATCGGGCTCACGAGCACAGGAACCTTTTGGAAACTGACCAACGCACACATGATGAGCAATCAGATCTGATTGTGTTGGTAATTGGAGAGGAGTTGTGCGTGGCTCCGTGGCACAACATGGTTGATTGTGTTTGAATAGCCGCTGATTGATCGGAGCCTCGCTGCAGCCAAGCTGTGCACGCTGGGTGTCCCGGAAGGAAAACAAACAACAACTAAAAAATTGGTTTCCCAGAAATAAAGAGTTATACACTTCTAGACTCGACACACTCGCAAGCTCCTTTAGGCCCCAAATTTAGCCCCGACCGCAGGGCTGGAATGACTCTATTGAGGAGTCACGGTTGGAAATACATTTGAAGACTGGATTCTGTAATGGAAAATGAGCAAGCTGGGCAAAGTAAGGCACCATGCTGTGTCAGAAATAACACTGTAGCACTCACAGTCTTCACCTCCACCAGTTATTGCAGTTAGTAAGAGAAAACCGCCAATAAAGTGAGATATTTATTTGTCTCTGATACAAATCCACTTGTTTCAAGGACTCTCGAGAGATGTGTGTCGTTTTCTTGATTCAGCGTCGTTATTCAACGTACTTCCTGAAACATTAGCAACAGTTCTCACCCAGCTCCATCTTGAGAGACTAATTTCAAGAATTCAGGGTGTAAATTGCTGAAGAGGAGTATGAGTAGTTATCGGTTTTGATTATTTTCATGGCCAGCATCACAGTACATAACATGTATATATATGGATATACGTGCTCATTTAAGCAATAAGCCACAATTTACATTGATTTTACAACAGCTAAGGGGCCCCTTAGCTGTTTCTCTGCCAGATATCTCCTTAGGTTTAGGTAACAAACCTACTTCAATTAGGAGAGACTCCATATCAAATGAACAATAATTTATTACATGCATGATAAAATGAATAGTGCAAAGTCTTTGGCGATTAGACTCCATCGTGACGTAGTATATTAAAGGGGGTAGTGCTGGCGTGCTAAAACTGGTGATGGAAACGCAAATCAACGCGGCATGGTTTGACTCGGCGCGGCCAAAAGTGCGAATGGAAAAGCCGAACAGTGAAAACATACTGTTTGAAACTACAAAAGGGCAGCCAAACAGGGTTATGTTACAACAAAATAATAATCTGATCTTAAATCTATATCCATCATACTTATAATACCAGGACTATCTAGCTTTGCAATGCAATACCATGCAGGACAATGCCAAGACATTCTCACTCCCAACTCGTCGAATACCGCCGCTTGGTCAGCGCCCCTCGGCATCTGAAGACCGATGCAATGGGGTACCCCTCTAGCGTTACTTTTGGACTTTTGTAAACAAAGCAGGATTTAAAATAATGAATTTGCAAATGAAATTCTTTCAACACACTTGTCAGGCCTCAAGGATGCTGACAATGTAGGTAAACTCCACAGTGTACCTCTAATGCAGTAAACTAATTACACTTTAAAGTATTTCAAGAAAACATCAGTAGAGGGCTTTAGCCCCATTTGAGACACTGGTGAAGATGTTTTTTTGGTGGAGAATGAGGAGACTGAAGATAACTGCATGGATGTGATCATGTGACCCAGAGCAGAATTCCTGAGTAGCTGACTGGACAGGACTTTGGGCTAAGTCACATTTTGGGAGCGTCTCTGGAGAAAACAGTCGACAGAGAAGTGGAGTGTGTCAGGGAGGCAGTGAAATGACAGCTGAAGGCAGCAAAGAGCAGTTTTAAAGTCTGACAGTGACAGTTTAATGGTTAAATCAGATGGGTTAGAGCAGTGGGAACACCAAAAGCCGATCCTCAGATGACAGCTCAGGAAATATGCATAACTACGTTAAGAGCATGCATATGAAAAGTATTTTTCTGGATGAAACTTTAACTGAGCTTTTAAACTTCCACTTTGTTTGAAGTAAAATCCATTTTGACGGTCGAATATGAGGCTAAATTGCAGTGACGTGACACAACAGATGTTTTTGCTGGACTGGGACATGGAGGGACAGGGTCACTGGTTCCAATCCAACACCCAGCTGCTCCAGTAGAGATACTGACTGGTCACCAGTGCTGGGGAACTCCCAGTTGTAGTTGCTTGTTGAGCACATGAATAAAAATCAGGTTGCTGATGAAAAAAACAGCATGCACGCTCCATCGGCCTGTTTACACGAAAAGGCGTATGAATGAGACGATAATGTGCAAGGCATTTAGCGTGCAATAAGAACGCCATTCATGCGTTTGCTGTGTCATTTGTACGCCATGTAGTCTGTACTGACTGCAATGTAAATGCATCTGTGTAAATATGCTACGCTCAGTTAGTGACGTAGAATAAAAAGCGAGATGGACCACTTATGGCAGGCAGGAAGGGGAGGTGGAGGGGTCCAACAAACACACAACTTTTTACCAGGAGACCGGTTTTCGAGACCGGTGTTTTCAGTCACATGTTTTTTATTGATGTTTTTGACTTGTTTTACGTACTTATGTTACAGCCCAGTCACACGGCAGTTCATGAAATAGTCATAAAATGTAATGTATTGATTCGTGTGCATAGACATGAATTTCACTTTTTTATCCTAATGGTCAGCACAAAATCAATACTTGTGTAATCCATGTAATCGTGAACCAGTAAATATAAAGAGCGGCGAACTCCACATAGGGTGGGGACTAGGGTGGATGTGTGGGTCAAAAAACACAGGACTTTCACCCAGGATGCTGGTGTTCGTGTCCCATGTGAAACTTAAAGTACGGAAGTTAGGTGACAAATAAATCCACTTTGACTTCAAGTTCTGGTGTTATTTTAACCCAAACCGCGACCTTTTCCGAAACCTAAATAAGTAGTTTGTTGCCTAAGCCTAACCAAGTCAAGCTATTCCTAAACCTAACTAATTAGTTTTGTTTTTGAAAAGAAAGCGGAAATTGACACCTGCGTCCCGTGTTGCTGGACATTCATAAGAAAAAGCACGAAAAATACCTTGTTGAAAGTCGTGCTGAGCGTCACGAAAAAAAGGGAAATTTGTGTCGTGTTGCTTAGTTTACGTACTTATTTTAAGCCCAACCATGACTTTTTACTAAACCTAACTGCGGACGTATCTGTAGCTTTGTTGCGTGGCATACAAATGATACGCGAAAAGCAAAAATGCTTCCTCATGACACGCGGAATGTCGTTTTAATGTCGTGCTATTTATACGCCTTCCCATGAGACCTGGTTGACTCCATAAAGCTGCTTCCTGGATGCATAAAGGTGAAGAAACACAGAAAAAGCATCATTTATTCTGCTAACGGAGCCTCAGGGAAAAAGAAGAAAAGTTAAAAACCATGTGTCTCTGTTCAACACAAACCTCTTAATTCCAATAAAGGAAGTATTTCCTCAGTTTTGCGCTGCAACAAAGTCTTCAGCTCTGACTCAGAGCGAGTTGGAAAGCATCCAGCTCCACTTGAAAAGTCAGTTTCACATGATTGACCCTGAAATAGAACAGGACAGCCATAAAGAGCTCTGCTGCACCCTTGGATGAGGTCTGTTGTGGGAAAAACCTCCAGTTTTGGTGATTTGAATGTTTTATTCTAAAGGGACTAATCAATATTTCTGTCCATTCTGGACCCAGAAATGTCAGAACCGGGGATAAAAAGAGGACCAGGCAGAGTTGTTGGTATGAAAGCCAGAGTAGACTAGATTTTTTTTGCCTCGGCCATTACCTGAGAAGTGTAACCTCTCCCAGCAAAATCTACTTTCATACCAACTTATAGCTGATTTTTAAGGACTCAATACTATCAAAGAAAAAGCTATAAAAGTCCCTTAAGACCAAATGCCTTTCTGTGACATTTCAGGAGGGCGATTACACCTGGTAAAACAATTTAAAGCCTCGAAGGATCATTGAGCATCAAACGATTCTGGGCCGGGAGTTCATTTTTCCATGCTTAAGGGACTATGAGGGAAGCTTTTAAACAGCCCGTCCTCCCCATGCTTCGCCGCGGAGCTTGTCCTGCTTTGAATAAAGAGATGATGGGTTTGAGTGACCTTGGCGTGCTGTGGTTTGTCTCGTCACAGAGCGGCAGCCCCGTCCAAATCAATGTCTCCCAGACTCAAGTTCTGCCATCCCTGAGCGGGAGAGGGAAAACAAGACCCCCAGGAATCCACACACACACACACACACACACACGCACACACGCACACACACACACACACACACACACCATCTCCCAGCCCGGTCACGCCTCCTTCACTCCACCGCCGTGACATTAAGATGACAGCAGCACCGACATCACCACCACGGAGGAGAACAAGTACACAGAGAGATGAGAAACATGAGAAAGGGAGGTCTGGTGATTAGCACAGGTCTCACAGCCCCACCTTGTGTTCGAAGGCAGGAAGTGACACACGCACACACACACACACACGCACACACACACACACACACACAGATCAGGGTGGAGAGAGAGAGAGAGAGAGAGAAATACATTCCAATAGAGTCAGAAAAACTGATTGGTCAGGTGATGAATACACAGCAACACAGATTTGAATTTTACAAGGTAGTAAAGCAGACTCACACACAAACACACATTTGCTCACATGCACACAGATGCACTCATAAAACTGGAGCAGATGCTTCTTATTTAGTATTATGCAATATCTGCTTTTGGGGGACAATCTTTTATCATTCATGCACGTAAAAAATATTGAATTGATTTGAAAGTGTGTGTAAAGTAATTATGATGCCTTGTCGTCACTCTGAGCCACAATTGAACCATGAGTCATGCAACTGTTTTATACTATTATTTCTCTAGGTATGGTAATGTCAGTCGGCCCACTACTTTGGACTAATAATAATATATAATATTGGATGGATTTAAAATTGAGTACCGGCATCCATGTTCCCCAGAGGATGAATCATACCCATTCTGGTGATCTTCCTGTCACACCACCATCAGGTTAACCGTTGAATGAAATTTCAAGTGAGTATTGGATGAATTGCTATGAAAATTCGTAAAGACATCTATGTTTTCCTCAGGTGAGTTGTAATCACTTTGCTGATCCATCTTCTTTGTCCACTACTTAATGTTAATGACCAAATACCTGCAAAAAAAAGACATTCTCATGAGCCTCAGTTGTACTTTGTGCTTCGTTCTAAATACCAAATTTTAGCATGCTAACACATTAAATCAAAATGTTGAGCATGGTAAATTTTACTTGCTAAACATCACCATGTCAAAATAGTACTCCAATTTAGCATTTCACTCCTATAACATTGCTCACAACGGACAGTTTTTAGAAAATTATCAAAATCGATGCAGAAAAAGAGATATTTTTTATTCCGCACATTCTTCTTCCTTGTCAAAATCTGGACTTGTTACCCACAATGCAACTTGACCACCAACAGCTCAGTTGGAGATTCAAGTTTTTTTATTCAAAGACTGTATATAAGAAGAAGAATTGGTTTGTGGACTGACGATCTGAAGCCTTTAATTCGGCATTTTGTCTGTCACCATCTTGGCTTTTTGCAACCAGAAGTGACACGAGAGGGTGGAGCTAAGTACAACTGAACGCTGAATAAGACATTTTTAGGCGACCAAAATGTTAAAATTAATTTTCATGAACTGAAAACACACTGTGTAATGGTTAAAGCTAAGATGAAAACATGAACAACTCCCAGACCGGACAACGCCGTGGTAGCCACCTGTCAATCACAAGGTAGCCACGCCCTAAAGCAGCCCCTGGTTTACGGTCTATTGGACTCTAAATGGGACCATAATTTACTAAATGAACATCATGCTGTATTGAAGAAGACTTGAAACTAGCGATTGAGACCATAAACTTTACTGAGGTAATAAATCAAGTGAGAAGTAGGGTTATTTTCTCATAGACTTCTAAACAATCAGACTTCTTCTTGCAACCAGAGGAGTCGGCGGAGTTGGCTTCACTTTTCAGACCCGGAGGTTACCCGCTGGTTTTATGCCAGTAGAGGCTAATGTAGCCTCAAGCTGCTAGCCTCAGCCAGGGATGAGGAGCAGCCTACATAGGTCTGGTAAACTCACATCTTTCTGTCTCTTTCTTGTAGTCTTCTGCCCCAACTAACACTGACTCAAGTGACATCACTTGAGGAAACTTGTCAGACTTCACACAGCTCCCTCTGGAGCCACAAAAGGCTTTATACAACTTTTTTCACGTAATGCAGTAGTGTTTCCCCAACACCTATAAATAGACTTAGATGTGTAAAATCGATGGAGTTCCCCTTTAAGATTGTTATTATGAACATTTTGATCCAAGCACAGCCTCACAGAGCCGTTAACATGGCTAGTGTTGTTTTCTTCTACCTGCTCCTAAAGCAGATCATGTTATCAGTTTTTCAAAGTGCCATTAAACAGTAAACAGTCAGTCTTACAGAAGGAAATCTGATTGCACGCTGCTGTGTAGAACAGAGGATGACATCGTGGTGAATCAGCAGTACAGCAGAACAGATGAATCATGCTCTTGGCATGAAAAACATTACAGTCAGCCAGCTGACGTGGAACAGATTTACTTTTATATGAATAGTGAGTATGTTTTGAGTGTGTACAGAGGTACTGTATATTTTAGTGTCTACACTGATTCTACTCTTGCTGCAAGGATAAAACAAGCTGAGCTCAGAGGAGGTTGGGGAGTGACGATATTTAACTTTTCCCTCCCAGGGGAACTTAAGGCTGGGTGGTCCCGATATTTTTAAAACTTTTTTTGTATGTTTCACTGTGGGACACTTTAGCCTGTTTTCCACGTTCCAAGTGACTCATCCTGGCACCGAGAAAATTTCATCTTATCTCAAATGACATGCTTGTTTCTTCTTTATTGTTGGCTTAATATCAGCACAAAAGTCAATTGCACATGAATCGATCCTTCATGCACATTATTACAGATGGATTTCATTCTCTTCCACCCCCCAGTCTCTTTTCCCTGCAACATCTGTGTCAAATCTAAAGAATACAATGCCACCCCACTCAAGCATACTAAACACTTATCCATCCAATCTGCAGGCAGGTCCCATAACAAGGATCTGCCACGGAACTCACAGCCTATTGCTTCTGGATTGGAGCAGGGGTGACCGGGGAGGGGGCCCAGCTAACATGGAGGACCAGGTTTTGGATTGTTCTAGGGGTTAAACTTTATCCACAGGATTTCCATCACAAAAGCCTCCTCAGCAGCGAGCAGACGTGACCTTGGGGCCTGCCAGGGACAAACTGAGGAAGTGGATTCACTGAAGCGTCCCCCCATTCACGTGTAGGCCTTATAGGTCGCTGTCTATCACACCGAGTACCCGACCCTCGCCCCACCTCCTCCTCCTCTTACACTGGCCAGAGTCCCTTTATTATGCTGATCTAATGACTGTGGAGGGTAATCCAAAAGGCCTTCATTAGAATGAGGGTGGCGTGTTACACACTCAGCCAGATCTGAACTGACACTGGGCGCCATACCTGCCAACTTGGGTGAGCTTCAAAGGCAGCAGAAGAAGCAGAACCTTTTCTTCTTTTTATAATTGTGGATTTATATTGATCTCACAGTTGGAAAATTCCTTTATCGCTGAAACACCTCCGGAGATACAAAGACCAATCAATACAATGCCCACACGGACAGAATCAGCAGTGCCACACAGGAAACATGAGATAACATGATGCTGGAGGGCCACTTTGCAGAAGATGTCTTTTCTGATAGGTTTGTATGTATAGATAGGTTGGGTAATAATACAGAGGAGATACATATCTCAATCGGAACAGTGTTGTGGTTGCACAAATATTTGATTATGAATTAGATAGCACTCGAATGCCGAAAAGTAATTAAAAAACATTGTGTTTATAGTCTCGGATGCTGAAAAATGTAATATGATATTATAATAAGTATGTTTTCTTCAGTGCGTGATCACCTGAAAAAAAGAATCGTTGTGTTTTCGTTACCTTAGAATGAGCCTTTTATATCTACAGACGGAGCGGGTCCTCTTCACAGAGCCGGCCGCCATGTTTCTACAGTAGCCCAGAACAGACAAACCAAACACTGGCTCTAGATAGGGCCATTCACGTTTTCGTGTCAGCCACTGTAGTTCTTCTCATAGACTGTATACAAGAAGTGGACGTAGTCAGCGTGATGTCATCCATTGGTTTGTGGACTGCCATTTTGAAGCCTAGAGTTCGGCATTTTGGCTGTAGCCAAGTTGTTCTTTTGCAACCAGAAGTGACACCAGAGGGAGGAGCTAAGTATAACTGAACGCTGAATAAGACATTTTCCGGCAACCAAAAAGGTTATAATTAACTTTTATGAACTGAAAACACACTGTGAAAGGGTTAAAGTTGTAAGACGAACACACAGACAACTCCCAGACCGAACAACGCCGTGGTAGCAACCTGTCAATCACAAGGTAGCCACGCCCTAAAGCATCCCCTGCTTTATGGTCTATTTGACTCTAAATGGGACCATAGTTTACTAAATGAACATCATGATGTGTTGAAGAAGACTTGAAACTAGCGATTGAGACCATAAACTCATGTTTACGATGTTTACTGAGGTAATAAATCAAGTGAGAAGTAGGCTCATTTTCTCATAGACTTATATACAATCAGACTTCTTTTTGCAACCAGAGGAGTCGCCCCCTGCTGGCTGTTAGAGAGAATGCAAGTTTAAGGCACTTCAGCATTGGCTTCCCTTTTCAGAACCAAAGGTAGCCCACTGGTTTTCCTACACACTTGGCACACTGGAGAAGTTTCAGTTGGTTGCAATCTGCAACCTCACCGCTAGATGTCGCCAGATCCTACACACTGGCCCTTTAAAACCGGAGAATGCTTGATACACAAGTTTGCACTATTTGTCATCCAGACACGTCTGAAGGCAAAAGTGTTTTAAAGCGGGCTGCCGTAGTAAGGGGAGTGACGTGATAATTGTTTGAGTATAATGGTGCACACTTTGTCTTTCCTTGAAGGCATTCTTGGTGTTGCATACACAAAGTTCAAATCCAGAATACTTTCACACCTCGACACATCTGATCAAGTGGTCATGATTATCGGAGTGTTAATCTCGGCAGTTACATTTGTCTGAGAGGTGTAGGGGGGAGGGCGTTTCCAGATGTTGTTCGATGATCCAACAAGCACTTTGTTTGATCCCCCTGCGCAATGTTTGTACAACTGAGTGCAACACTGAGGAGAGACTGTCTGAAATGGTTATCCCTGTTTGTGCAATCAATTGCATCAAGATACAAAGACACGCAAAAGACACAGGGTTCTTGAAGAGACAATGGGGAGACAGTGTGGTGCACACAGGAGGACGCTATGATGGCAGATGTTTTGAGCAGCCTTCAAATGTGGCCGTTTGGAAAAGATATAAACACGTTTGCCTTAGACCTGATCGGAGTGCATGTCGTACAATTTTGTTTCAAGAGATTATATTTCGGTTGGTCCAGACTGAAATATCAACAACAAACTATTAGATGGATCGCCATTACATTTTGACATTCATGTTCCTCAGAGGATGAAATCTAATGGCTTCGGTGACTTTTCCTCTAGCGCTGCCAACAGGTGAAAGTTTTCAATTATTCAGCAAAATATCTCAACATCTACTTGATGGATTGACACATTTTGCACAGACATTCATGTTCCCCAGACGGTGTATCCTAATAACTTTGGCGATCCCCTGACCTTTCCTCTAGTGACACCAGGAAGTTGATATTTTGGCTTTTTATTAACAACTATTGGATGGATTGCTGCGACATTTGGGAGAGACACGTATGTTCCCCAGAGAATGAACTGTAATAACGTTGGTCCTGGCCTTTAATGAAAAGCCTTCGTCTGGTCAAAATTTAAATTTTCCCAAAACTACCCTTACCAAAAAAAAGATTATTCAAGTGTGTTATTAGTATACTTCTTTTAAACTTAAAACAATAGAGTATGCTTTCAGTTTACTTGTTATGTACTTATCAGAGATATAATTAACAAAATTATACTTAAGTATACTTGGCAGACAAGTATACAGAAAAGTCTAAGTATACTTGGCTTATACTGACAAGTATACAGAAAAGTCTAAGTATACTTGGCTTATACTGAGAAGTATACAGAAAACCCTAAGTATACTTGCCTTATACTGACAAGTATACAGAAAAGCCTAAGTATACTTGGCTTATGACATGTATACAAAAATGCCTAAAAAAACTTGTCTTATACTAATTTGTATACAGAAAAGTCTAAGTATACTTGGCTTATACTTACTTTTTGATAGCGTAGCCTATTAGATTGTGTGAGAGTTTGTAAACAAATGTTTTGATATGAATTTACTTCAATTAATCAAGAATTTTCTACCTTTTTTTATTCTCCGTTTACAGTGGAGACATGCGAGAAAAACTAATTTTCACAAGTTTTCATCACAAAACATCAAGTCAAATAGGAAAAGGAGCATTTCTCTTTATGCAATACATAAATCATTGGCTAGTACTATAAGTTAAAGAAAACTTACAAGTATACTTGCAGTAAAAACTAATAAACTAGTAGTTTACTGAGAGTATACTTTAAAGTGTACTTTCATAAACAAAACCGTGGGCTACAAACTAACAGTATACCTAAAAGTTCACTTGTAGTAGAGTTCACCTCATAATATAGCATGCTTTACAAAATACAACTTATATGTAAACTAGTTGTGCACTCAAAGATTACTATTCTTACACTTAAAGTACACTTAGAAGTATACTTTTATAAACTAAAAAGTGGGCCAATTTAGTCCCAAGAAGTGTTGAAGCAGTACACTTACAAGTATACTACTAGTACATTGATATTAGTATGCTTACTACATAAAGTATACTTGGGAAATATATTTGAACTTTACTTAAGTTTACTTCATAATACTAACTTGAGGTATATTACTTTTTTGTAAGGGTAACTAACTAAAACTAATGCCTCAGCTCTACTTTGTGTCTAATGCATGTTAGTATGCGAACATGCCAACCTAAGATTGGGAACATCATAAACATTAAAAATTAAACATAAACATCGTAGCATTATATTAGTGAGCATGTTAGCATTCTGACGTTAGCATTGAGCCCAAAGCACTGTGCCTATACAGCCTCACAGAGCTGCTAGCCGGCTGCAGACTCTTCGTCTTGCTTAATTAATAGTGAGCATTGCACTTCATAACTTAGTGTTCTCTGAGTGTTGCAGTGAAACCTCTTCAGCCCAACAGACCATTTGATGGGTCCATTATTACAAGCTCATGTTGTGCAGACAAGGATTGCTCAAACCCAGAGCATAATTGTTAATTCTAGTCTAGAGCCCGACGTTTCCCAGAATACCAAATATGTTAGTCTGAATTACAGGGAAATGTGCTTATAATGATGCAGTAGACATCTAAAAGATTTCATGCAATGCAATGCTGTACCCAGATTAAATTAACAGGAAGTGTAATACAGCATCATTGAAGGCTAAGAACATTTAGAATTTGCATATATTAAATGTGATGTTTTCTAACAGTGAGGAGAACATTTAATATATGAGTTTTAAATTTATTTACAGAGACATTTATGGGAATATTAGGTTACATTTTCTGGCATTTCTCAGCCTCTGACAAATGTCTTTGTAATGTCCAATCAGAGAAAAGTGGGGATAAAAGATATATAAAGCTTTAAGGGCAGGGCTGGATTATCAGGAGAGTGAGTAACTGCCCCCCAGGCTCCAGACCTCAAAGGCCCCATATTCATTGTGTGTCAGTTGGTTTGATGTATTGCCAATTTGTTTAGGAATATGCACCACTAAATCATCATATCAACTCAAATGATTAAGGGCCACAAAGCGGATAATGCATGACTACTTGCTCTGTGTCAAAATGTACATGTTGCATATTCCTAAACAAATTAATGTTCAAAGGACCAATATGTAATAAATCATAAAATGACCATGATATGTCATCAGAGATTAAGGAAACGTGCTAAATTGAAATAGTGGCTTCTCAGACAACAATACTACAGCCAGTATGTTCTCCTTTGAAATTTCCATTCCGGTCCAGAACGTCAGTGGAAGTGGTCAGAAACAAAATAAAATTCACCTAAAACGTCGTCGTCACTCTTTGCAACAGTCACCAAGTGTGCCCTGGTCGAAGTAAACTGTAATGTCACCGTGTTTGATGAGGAAAGCTGGCAGAAGGAGAGAGCTGGGTGACGCGTCATGATCGCGTCATCAGTTACACTGTGCATGTCTTAAAGCCTGTGGTGTTAATGCACAGGCTGAGCGGAGTTATTAAAAAAGATTCCCGAAACTGGATCATGATCCGGATCCCCACCAAAATCTAATGGATTGTTCATTGTGCCACATCCCACCCCTCCAAAACATTTTATTCAAATCCATCACAGACTTTTGAAGTAATCCTCCAAACGGACAAACGGACAAACCAACAAACAAACCAACAAACCAACGCCGGTGAAAACATAACCTTCGGCCTAGGAAGGAGGTAACAAACTGGCATGCAAACACAGCTTTACGTTAGATTCTACCCGACCTGAAAAGCCTCTGCACATCTCTCTGTGGTCCGTGTGCAGCTGGGTTATTAAGGCAGCGAGTTTTTGAGACACACAGACGGTGAAGTGATTCCGACTACTGCTGCTGGCCAGAGGCCAACACGGCCGTGTCTAGAAGGTAACCCTCAAATTGCAAAAACTTGTGCTAACTGCTATCAGTCGTACCGAGGAGTGGACGGGCCACGGCTCCAATGTTTTGAATTTGGACTGCTGTTACCTATTTTCAACGCTAGCTGTCAGTGCTACATATTGCTCCTTTAACCAAAATGACCACAAACAGAGGGTCAGTGGGGGCCCAACAACAAATGTCTGCCCTGGAGCCCCCTTGTGAGCCAGGCATGTCTATGGGTCAAGAGAGAAGTCACAGTTTAGTCACCACTCATGTGAATAAATGCATTAATTGTGCTGGATCAAGTACATGCAAGACTTTAACCTGGTGATCATCCACTCCAAACTCCTTCAACGGTTTGAAAGGAGATTCAAGGTTTGAAAACTCTTCAAGAGTCCATTCATCTTACATTTTCTACCTCTCTTTTCCCTCACACTTGATCATTTTCTGTGCCAGCACCTGATCTTTTTCTTGTCTAAAAATCTGCTTGGCTTTTATTCAGTAGAGCTCTTCCATTCTTCTGGGGTAGGTAGTAATTATTACTGCCATCAGTTCTCTGGCTACTTCTGGCTATTCTACTTTAATGTTACACTCATTGTAATTTACTTTAACAGGAGGAAAAAAAATGTAATGTTTCTGAAATTGTATGTTTAAATATGTAAATGAGTAATTATCCTATCAAATATGTGTTAATTTGCATACATTTCCAGAACAGAAATCTGAACATTGGATAAAAGCCATGTTCAAAATTCTTGTGTCATTTTGTTGACATATTAGAGTTAAAGGTTTTTACAGAGGGAATTGTGGATATCTCTTTGTATCACTCCATAAATAAGAAAATACTGTCAACAGACATAAAAAAAAATTTAATTTCACCATGTATTTTGGAGTAAAACATTTTATAAATCAGGCTATGAATGATGTAAGAACAAACCCCTCCGTAAAAACCTTCAGAATATAGATTTCTGGCTCAGAGAATGAGAAAAATCGCATTTTGAGAAAACGACCTTTAAAGATATTGACTGTAAAATTCAATACATTTTGTAAGACACTACAGGTGAATAGGGTAAACAATGTTTAAGACAATTATTTTTTATTTTACAAGTTTCTGCAATTTGATGATTAAATATGCAAATGATGCATTATCACGCTAACTTTTGGTGAATTTAGGAGAAATCCACAGACGCAAAGTAGTAAAATAAACACCTAAATGTGTATTTTGGATGTTTTCTTTCCACTAGTCTGAAAGAAAAAACATGTTATAAAAGCAAAATAGACCAAAATCTCATAACTGACCAGTGCATGAACAATAATGTTTTTGCCTGCGGTATCTCCCATTAAATAGGATTATTTACTATGTAAAAAAAAGTGAAATGTAATGACTAATCCATCATTCTCAGTACAGTCTAGACTTTATTTTACAAACAAATGAATCAATTATGATTATTAGGTTGAATTTGACCCAACATGGAATACATAATCCTTTGTAAAAGTCAATTATACCTTGTTTAGACATTGAAATACAAACACTTTACAGTGTTAACGCTCTTGTAAAAAGCTGTCGTCGCCACACTCAGACTGTCGGACCGTGTGACAAATTCTCAGGCTATAAATTTCACAGTGAAAATAAACATCCTCGGTCCAATAAATCTCTGTGTAAACAGAACAAGAATAGCACGCTTCAGCCTGTATGTGTTTTATCGATCCTCCAACAATCATCCCACAGGGGGGAGGTGAGACTGTGAACCATATTGGATAATCGTTATTTATTATTTTTTCTTTATTTCAGGAAGTTCTGCCCAAAATATGCATAACTGTAATTAACAGACATGTCACACAGGAGGAGCCAGTTTCACATGGAGTGCTGGTTTGGAGCCAGTTATTGAACAATTTATTCCCTCATAGTTTACGACAGAGCTTCCCCTCAGGCGTTTCCACAGATCTCAGAGGATTGAGTCTTGAGAAGGCAGAAGAAAAGAACAGTGCTTCCAGTAAGCCATTACCTCTGACCATAGGGTTATTAATCCAGACAATAAAGGCTTTTGCTCTCAGCAGCCCAGGTTTTACATTTACAGCGTGGGCTTATGGAATGAGAGATACAACGATTGTGCAGGAAAATGCTTTGGTGTTTTACTCAAAGACAATCTGAGTACCAGTGGGGGGTTACAGTGATAACTATATATGTTGTTAACCAGTGGGAGGTGTTCAGATCCTTTATTTCAGGGGTCCAGAGACCGTCCTCAAGGGAGTTCCAGGGGGTCCCCAGAAAAATGGGGGAATAGCTTATTTTCACTATTTAATTCACTATAGAAGTGAGCCCAATGTGAGTAAGAGTCATAGCAGTGACTATTCTGATCATAGGTTTCACTTCCTCTGCGGTGATCTCCCCAACTGTAGTTGGTCTTAATCATATTTAACAACCAAAATCTTTTCAGATGGAGGTCCGTGACCTAACGTGTATCAATTTAGGGGTCCTTGACATGAAAAGGGTTGAGCTTTATTTAAGTAAAAGTAGCAAGATAAAATAGGATAAAACTTTATTCATCCTGAGAGAAATTGTCACTTAAATAAAAATATTATTAGCAAAATGTACTACTTCCGTGAATCAGAAATAGATTCCTGTTATAGTGTTATAATAATAATTATTATTATTATTATCATTATGATGTATTATTATTATTATTATTATTATTATACATATTTATATTATATGGTATTATTTATATTATATTATTTATATTATTGAATTATTATTACTTATGCATCAATGTGTAAGTAGCATTTGCTATTGTAGTTGGTTGAAGGCACGAACTATTTTACATCATACTATATAAGCTCATTATGTGTTTTGTATGTAAAAACTAAAAATCTTCAGTGTAACTGGTAACAAAAGCAGTGAAAACATGTAGTGGGAAAAAAGTACATTATTTCTCTCTGAATCAAAGTGAAGTAGAAGTAAAGTAAAGCATGAAATGGAAATACTTAAAGTACAAGTACCTCAAATTTGTACACAGTCATTAACACATCTAAGATCCCCAGAAATGCAAAAAAATGGTATTTTCATAAGTAATCATCTCATAATCTCATTAAAATATTGTTTTAGGTTGTTTATATTAATTTTACTTTCCTTTTCAGTATCATTTTGTCATATAAGGTGTCAAAAAATGCACAAACAACATAATTTCTGAACAGTTGAAATGCGTTTACGTCCCCCTGCGTCAGCAAAGAACAGGCCCCTGTACTATAAGAGAGACGCGATGGGAAGTGGCAGTCATATGGTTGCAGTTATCTTCTTTTAGCTGTTTTGTATTAAACATAATGAGGGCCATCAAATGGCGGTAAAAGGCAGGACGCAGCTTGAAGGCCCTCCGCTGACGACGTCTCACATGTGAAACAATAAACAATTATATGTAAATCAGGCCGGCAGGAAGGTAAAAAGTTTAAACAAATGAACTGGATTAGATCGGATGAAACTTTAACGATCCCTGTGGGGAATTTGGGTCATTTCAGCAGCAAGAACTGAGCATCAAAGATAAATACAAGACAACAAGTAAACACCATTACAGTTCAGGGGTACTACATCAGATAAATAAATGAAGACGGTAGATACACGGAGATGTTTGTTGTTATCATTTCACACTTTCTGGTTCAGATAGAGGTCTATTTTGGTTTTCAGTAGCTCACTTACATATTAATAGTATTACATACTATTAATATGTAAGTGAGCTACGTATATTAATGTGCACTGTCCCTGTAAATAAACCAAAGATCATAAATACTGTGCTTCAAGTGGCTTTTTCCAACCAAAACCACAATATTCCCTTAACTGGGCCTAACCTTAAAAAAGCGTAATAATGCTTTAGTCAATTTGCAGATGTGCTCTGTATGAACTAGGGCTGTCAAAGTTAACGCCATAATAACGCATTAATGCAAATTCGTTTTGACGCCACTAATTTCTTTAACGCATTAATGCAACTTGTGATTTTTAGGTTGTAGCTGGGCTCAGTTTTAAAGTGAAGATACTGGCATCATATGAAACTAGTACCAACCATGTCATGCTAGCTTGTCACCAAGGAGGCAAAATAACGCTCCAAAATTACGTTACATTTTGGCGAGGAAAAACTGGCCATTTTCAAAGGGGTCCCTTGACCTCTGACCTCAAGATATGTGAATGAAAATGGGTTCTATGGGTACCCACGAGTCTCCCCTTTACAGACATGCCCACTTTATGATAATCACATGCAGTTTGGGGTAAGCCATAGTCAAGTCAGCACACTGACACACTGACAGCTGTTGTTGCCTGTTGGGATGCAGTTTACCATGTTATGATTAGAGCATTATTTTTTATGCTAAATGCAGTACCTGTGAGGGTTTCTGGACAATATGTGTCATTGTTTTGTGTTGTTAATTGATGTCCAATTCTAAATATATACATACATTTGCATAAAGCAAGCATATTTGTCCACTCCCATGTTGATAAGAGTATTAAATACTTGACAAATCTTCCTTTTAGGTACATTTTGAACAGATACGTGCGTGATTAATTGTGATTAATTTGTGATTAATTTGCGATTAATCGCGATTAAATATTTTGATCGATTGACAGCCTTAGTATGAATATTTTGTGTCTTGACAGGTACATTAATTAGTCTAACAACATTTCCTCATTATGTTAATAAAACAATAAAACAGGAAATCTAGGTGGCATTGTATTCCTTTCAAAACATGTTGAAAATCAGTAGTGTGTAATTTTTAGGAGACAGGATTGGAATTCTTTTTGATTGTGAGCACGTGTGTAAATGTAACCTGCTCACATAGAGTGAGTTAACAATCATGTACATGCATTGAATATTACATTTCTAAAATATGTATTACTGTAACTGCATTTCAAATTACTCATGTTTTGGAAATTGGATCGGTAGAAATTTGCAAAACTGCAAACCGTATTCATCAAAAACACAGCAGACTGGGAAAAAAAACTATTTTATTTAACATTTATTATTAAAGTGGAATAAAACCTGGCTGAGGTTTTTTTTCTTGTGTGTAAAATAAACACAGATTTTAATGAGGAGTCTGTTAGGCCATGTATAGCCGTGCTGTAAACTGTAATTTTATTTAATACTAATAGATATGTCTAGTAATTCACCAGTAAATTGATGTGTGGAGGTGTGTTTGAACTGAGATTAGATGACAGAAGAGTGTAATTATATACACATCACTACACATATTAAAAGTCAGCTAATGGCTGCAAACTGGATCCATTCTGCTCTTCTTCTTTTTTTTTTACTTGGCAGACATTTGACCTGAACCAGTGTGGACAGAAACATGGTCTGCCTTGTGGTTGTGTGACAAAGTGTGGATGTGAACGCATGCTGTTAGAGATAGAATAAGTGTTTTAGTGCTTTGTGGGTGCTTTGGCTGAGAGTTTACACAGTTTCACAGCGCCTGAGAAGAATACATTTACTTTAAATATTCCATGAAAGTGCTGCGGCAGCACAGTGTGTTGTTTGAACTAAGAGAATCGTTGAACAAAGTATTTAATTCATGCTTTGACTTTTCCACAACAGTTAGTAGAGCTGTTTCTTGGTTTATCATTCTCAGGCCTTGTTCACATTTGGTATACACCGAAATGATTCAGTTTCAGTGCTGCAGGTATTTCTGGTTAATGGGTTAATGTGGACAGCCCGTTCTCATTTCCAGGGCGTCAAATATCGACGCTTTGTCACGGCTGTCGGCGTTCGGTACCGCCGCACGAGGCACCTTTTAGCGCCGGTATGAGACGCACCGTGCTTTCCATTAACCACAATATAAACCAGCAACAGTAAACGCTCAGAGAAAGTGCTGTGGTGACGTAGTTTAAATAGCGAAAAGACACAGGGCAGGTGGGTCCAACAAACACAAGGCTTTCATCCAGGAGACCGTTGTTCGTGTCCTGTGTGTTACGTTTCACTTTCATGTTACAATCAGCTGTTCGTTCGTTTGTGTCATCAGTGTTAACCTTCAAACGCCCAACTCTGTAATTTTACAACCATCTTGAGTTATCAAATTAATGCCCACCAGTAATAAACAGGGGAATATTTCCCATCTCCATCCATCTATCCCATGATGACGTGACCTGGCTGAGTGCAGGACACTCAGAACTTAAACACGGTATGAGGAATGTGACAGCGCTTTCTGAAATCAGGTTACCCGATCAGAGTTATTCTGTGGCCAGTACAGTGTGAGGCGGATGTTTCACACTGTATGTACCTTAAAATGAGCTGGATCCTTTGTTGTTCGCTCCCTGTTTATAAGCTAAATTGACACATTTTGAAGTCACCATATCATGAGGTTAGAGACGTGTGTTTATACTTACCAGGAAAACGTGTCCTTGCTCACCCCTTTTTTTTACACTGCAGAATTACACCGTCACAGCGGATCTAACGTCACAACACTATGTATTGTGGGTTATTCCCTTCAGCAAAGACTGCAGACTTAATGGAAAGTGTGCATAAAGAGCTCAAAAACTTAACCAGAGCACTCAAAGTCTGTGAGTGCCTAACAGGGGACGTTAAAATTGGGCTCTATAGAGTGCAGATTTCAGGCGGTGACCCCATTCACCCACGCTTTCATGGCAATACCTTCATTCTGATTGGCACGTGTTTACACAAAGTTCATGATGTAATAGGTTAAAAAGTTGGTCTGGAGACCGTAGCTTTGGTCTCCAGGGCCGAAGTCTCTGCTGTACTCTGCTCGTCTGCCTGCTTGCCTTCACTCACACGCCACGCTCGTTCTCGCTCAGCTCGCTCCACTCTCACGTGCATGCGCGCACACTGCAGAAGAGTTAGTTTAGCTCTGAGAATATCTTGTGAATGTACAGTGGACGTTTGTGCAGAAATAAATGCTGCAGCTCCTCCAGACCAACAGAGGTTTCCCGTGTCTTGTGAAGTGACGGGGCTCCGCAGCGAGAAACGTGTAATGTTATCGTCTCCGACCAAAACTCCGGTGTCTCCCATTCCCTCCGGCCGCGGTCGGGAGGCTGAGGCAGGAAAAGCCAACACTAGGATCAGCAGTGATTCATGGAGAGACCTTCGTCTTGTCAGCTAACATTACTGCCAAGCAGGTGAAATATAGAGTGATATTGTGGTTTTAGCTGACGTGTGTCGCCTTACTGTTTTGAGCGATGCTCGTTCATGTCTATTTAGAGTGAGCACAAGCGCAAGCAACAGGACGCTGACTTTCGTTGACTTAACGGCCACAGGTGTCGCTGTTAACAAGCATTTCTGAAAGTTACAAATAGTCCCTTTACTAGTGAGGTGAAGAAAATGCAGGGGGCCAATATTTCCTGCACATGGGGCCCAGTATAGTTTCTGCATTCACACAGGACCAAACAATGTCTATTTACATGTAACAGGTCCAACATGTTTTATTTTTAAATATTTTAATTAATTAGTCAGTCTATAATAAACACCATGGTCTCGCGCAGACTATACTCTCTCTTTACCAATGCAGCGCACGTGCTCGAGCCAGTGCGCGCAGGCCTCGGGAGCGCGCGTGGAGGCGGTCCGGTGCTGCCTCCAGTTAAAGAGCTGGTAGGACGCGGGAGCGCGCAGCAGCACGGCCGCTGTGAGAGAGAGAGAGACAGAGAGAGAGAGAGAGAGACAGAGACAGAGAGAGAGAGAGGAGATATTACTTTCTGTCGGTACCTTGTTGGATTACGACGCAGGAATTTGCAGCATCGACGGCCAACCTGCCAGGTAACAAAACATTTAGCACATTTATCCGCCGCTCGGTACATACAGACGACAAAAAGTCAGTAAATGTCCCGAGAAAAGTGTCGTTTTTTACCAGTGAAGAAGAAGGAGGAGGAGGAGGAGGAGGGTGGTGGATGTGTGGGACGAGCCTCCCTTTGTGCCGAGGAGGGGTCACAATGTGGACACTCAACAAACGGACACATTTCACCCAACAACCGACCAACCGCCGACCAACCGCTCCTCTAACCGTCGCTCACCGTCCTCCATCAGCCAACGACCGTTCGAATCAGCCAACGGTCGTCTCCGTCCGTCGGCCGTTGGGTGATTCGGACTCGTCCGGGCAGAAACGCCTTCTTCTTCTTCTCTGGGTATTTTCAATGACTTTGAAACACCGAGGCCTTTTATAAAATACCCCTCAGCGGTAATGTAACGCACCCTACTTTCCTCCTCGGCCTTGTAACGTCAGCTAGCTCCCCGGTAATGTTTACGGTCGCTCGGTTTCACTCCCACCGGTTGTTGACCCCTATTGTGTTTTTCATCCCCACAAATGTTGACCTACCAAACAATTCAAGGAAGGCGAGCTGTCCTCCACTTCACTTCATCATGTTGATTAACTTCTCTTACATATCACCTATAGCTTATATATCTGTCTGGTTTTATATTACAGTTCAAAGTAACAACATTATCTATCTTAGCTGTGTCTTTTGTCGTCTGTAAAGAGGGGCAAAGCATCGTCTTCATTATCTAGTGTCCCTTCTGATCTGTCACCATTGCTTACTTTCCCACTAAATCAGCCTATTTTATCCATCTGTTTGGTAGTAGGGATGTCACGATATCAGAAATCTAGTAGTCGATATCAATACCGGTAAATTTCCACGATTCTCAATACCAGAATTCGATACCACGGTAAAAACAACAATATATCCCATGTAATTCAACACTCACTCTTTTATTAAAGGGACTGTTTGTAAGAATCAGAAATGCTTGTTAACATCGACACCTGTGGCCTTTAAGTCAACGAAAGTCAGCGTTGGGCTCGCGCCTGCTCGCTCTAAATAGACATGAACGAGCATCGCTAGCCCCGCCGCTCACCGTCCTCCATCAGCCCCAACCGTCCATCGGCTGTTTCGGTCTCGTCCGGGCAGAAACGCCTTCTTCTTCTCTGCGTATTTTCAATGACTTTAAAACACCGAGGCCTTTTATGAAATACCCCTCAGCGGTAATGTAACGCACACTACTTTCCACCTACCTCCTCCTCCTCCTCCTCTCGGCCTTGTAACATCAGCTAGCTCCCCGGTAATGTTTACTCGGTTTCACTCCCACCGCCATCGGTTGTTGACCCCTATTGTGTTTTTCATCCCCACAAATGTTGACCTACCAGACAATTCCCAGCCCCCACCCACGGGAGGAGGAAGGCGAGCTGTCCGCACACTTCACTTCATCATGTTGATTAACTTCTTACATATCACCTATAGCTTACATATCTGTCTGGGTTTATATTACATTTCAAAGTAACAACATTATCTAGTATAGCCGTGTCTTTTTGTCGTCTGTAAAGAGGGGCATGAATTAATTCATTATCTAGTGTCCTTTCTGATCTGTCACCGTTGGTTACTTTCTCACTAAATCAGCCTAAAGAGCTATTTTATCCATCTGTTTGGACTAGCAGGATGTCACGATGCCAGAAATCTAGTTGTCGATACCAATACCGGTGAATTTCCACGATTCTCGATACCCAATTCGATGGTAAATGGTAAATGGACTTGCATTTATATGGCGCTTTTCTAGTCTTCTGACCACTCAAAGCACTTTACACTACATGTCAGCATTCACCCATTCACACACACATTCATACACTGTTGGCAGAGGCCGTTAAGGTGCCAACTTTGCCCATCAGGATCTAATCTAAATACTCATTCACACGCCGATGGCTATGCCTTCGGGAGCAATTTGGGGTTAAGTGTCTTGCTCAAGGACACATTGACATGTGACCCGGAGCAGCCAGGGATCAAACCACCGACCTTCCTCTGAGCCACAGTCGCCCTCTCAGCCCGATACCATGGTTAAAAAAACCAAAACAACAACAATAAATCCCATGTAATTCAACACGCACTCTTTTATTAAAAACATTTGAACATTACAAAAAACAGAGGCATGTAGCCTTTAAGTAATAAATAAAAAGAATGGACCCATTTTGTTCATTTTGGCGTATCAGCGGCATGATATCAATCGATAGTCAGACGACGGACACTACATACTGACCGTGAACGCACCTGGTCCAGTCAGCTCAGAGTAGCAGGAGCAGGAGGCAGACGATTTATTGTTGAAGCGAAAAGCAAACGCACCTATTTGGCAATATTTCACATTTGAATCCCAATGCTATAAGGGAACCATAACGTTAATGAGGTAATCGCCACAAGGTGGATGGTGTGCACGGAGCAGCGGCGCCAGGTAGACCCCCGCAGCGAAAGCGCTACTGGAGAGGCCAGACACACCACCACCAGACGGTACAGATCAGAGTCAGCGCTCTGCACATGTTGACCGTCATCTTTTCTTGTAAAATGTCCGGTGTAATCGGTAACACCGGTGTTCTCACAAGTTTATTAACCGGTGGGAAATGACCGTTACAGGCATCGTACGGTACCTTCGGTACTGCAGAAAAAGAGTACCGTCACTTTTTAGAATTTTGGCATCAACTTGGTACCGAAGTATCGGTTCTCGTGACATCCCTAGTTTGGACCCCATTCCAGTATTTGTTTAAAGAAAAGGGGCTGACACAGAGCAGCAATAATAAGCTCTGTTTTTATAAATGTAGGCCAGTAAAGCTGCTCACATAAAGTCCTCCAAACAATTAGCCTGTAATATATAACCCCTAATAGATCATTAGGTGAAAGGCTTATTATATTCCTTTTAACAAGGGACCCATACATACTGTAATTCACAGCACTAGACTTTGACAAATGTCTTTTCATCAGCTCACACTTTGCACATCCCTGCCCTGCTTTCACTCTCATCCAGCTGTACATTAGATTAAATTAAACCAATCTTAACTACGGCTTCCCTCAAATCTACCCGGTTTCCTGAAGCAATTTGACATATCCTCTGGGGCTGTCCTCAAACTAAGAAATTCTTAGTCAATTAACATACTAATTGATTTAATTGACAGATCTGTGAAACTGAGTTTCTCCACAAAGAACTTTAAATCTTGTGTTTACCAGAGATGTGCTCATAAGTTTCTTGGAAATAAGCCATTCAGCATGGAAAAAAGCATAAAAAACAACTAATCGACTGCAGAAATCTTAGACTAAAACAACAAATAACAGGGGGCAGCCCTAATATCATCTTTATTGCCCCTCTGCGAGTGGAAACTCTCTTCGCCGTGCTCACAGGTTGTGGTGTGTGTGACATTGCTTTCCAGGGCCCACGATGTCCAGCGAAGTGCAGAGACCGGACGACAGCCCCAGCACCAGCGGGGGAAGCTCAGATATTGAACAAAGGGAATCGGTACCGCCTGAACATGAGCGGGAGCAAGCACAGCCCAAAAAGAAGGAGACCAAGATTTCGAGTAAAACCGCTGCTAAACTTTCAACTAGTGCCAAGAGGTAAGAAGAAAGAAGCTGGCTCTGGAGAGCGGCATTTACACAGGGGTTGTTTGTTAAACTAAAGGCCTCTCTGCTCGTGCCCCGAGGGTGTGAAGCATAAAGACTATAGTCCCAAAGGCATTGTCATTTCAAACATCCAGTGTGACACTAAACCCACAAAAAAGGAGGTAACTCGCACAGCTCGGCACTGTCATTCGAAAGAGATATTCCCATTCCAGCCTGTTTTGTTTGAAAAGATGTGCCTCTAGCTCCGCAGCACTCTTGTCTCTCCTACACCGCCAACACTACCTCCACCGGTCTTCGCACTTATTCCCAAAAAAAGACAGGCGATGACAGAGTTATTATGCAACCGGTTGAGCGAAGAGTTGGCTGAGGCCGCTGCTGAGTCTTTTTATAACAGCGACCCATGTTACCAACATCTCCCTTTTGTACGTCGTCTATGCTTCACTTAAAAAGCAAGTCTCCATGAGGGCCTTCAGCGCAACAAGGAGCTGGAACACATCGAGGCTTCACTGTTGTCTGAAGCACCGTGTTTATATCAACGCAAGCTTAGCAGCAGCGTGTGCACTCGGTTGCCCTTCACAGTCTGAATCATCATTTTGCACGGTTATCTGAAACCCTCACAGCAGTCGTGTTCATCCACATGCTTGATGTTCCTTTTTCATTTTGTTTATGCACCACAGGCTAATGACGACAATGAGAAAGATAACACAACACTAAAACTTTTATATTCTATTCATGCTGGTATGATAAACTTTAAGCTTTACCTAATTTATGCCCTTAATGTAGACAGCAAATTAAGTTACAGCCTGCTTGGTGATGTATGGAATATATGAGATGCCAACCAGGTCTCACGGGAAGGCGTATAAATACCATGAACATTTCGCAATTAGGTTTAGGCAAGAAAACCCAGCCCAATCGCATGAAAAGGTGTACAAATGCCACGATAATGTGCAAGGCATTTAGTATGCAATAAGTAGGCTTTCTTGATTCTGATGTACGCCTTTCTTTTGTACGTTATGTATCCTATACTGACTGCAATGGCATATGTGTATAAATGCTACGGTTAGAGTTAGTGACGTAGTATAAAAAGCGAGAAATACCACTAATAAGGTCCATGGGTCCAACAAACACTGGACTTTTAACCAGGAGGTCCATGTTCGAGACCGTTGTTGACCGGTGTTTTGTTTTGTAAGTTACGTTAGTGACATTTGTCACGTGATGATTGTCATGTGTTTTTTGTTGATGTTTATGACGCGTTTTACTTAGTTTACTTACTTATTTTAAGCATACTTATTGCACGCTAAACGCTTTGCGCATTATCGTGGCATTTATACGCCTTTTCGTGCGATCGGACTGGAGAAGCCCTCAGCAGCTCTGTCAGTGTTGGATGCTGTGTTGCTGGTCCACATGTTTGAAGGTGTGATTAAAAGCAACATTTACCTCATCACAAGCTCCAAACACTGACCTCATCCCTTCAGCTTTTATTATCCTCTGGACATTTGCCCTCCCAACATAGATTCTAACAATAAAATCCTTCTCTTCTTCCAGGATCCAGAAAGAGCTTGCAGAAATAACACTAGACCCACCTCCAAACTGCAGGTAAGAAGATATTATCTTTTCAAAGCGTTTCTCTAATGATTCATAAGCCTGTACGTACAGATGTTCTAGCTGTAAAGGATTCAGACGGCAGAAACGCGCTTCTTTCAAGGCTTCTTGTCTCGTAAAAAGGAAGGGCCACGCTGCAGTGCACCCGCTTTTGTCTCCGTTCCCATAATGCTGTTGTTTGTGTTTTGTTTGAGATGGTAATCTCAGGTGAATTAGAGAGACTCTAGCCTATTCTGGCATTGTTGTCGCTGCTGCATAATGCACACTACAACCTCTGTTGAAAGCCTTTTAGATCACAGTATTATGGTCGCGCTGAAATGGTGGAAAATGAGCAGCAGTGTGACTTTAAAAGCTGTTTCGATTCTCGTGTGGTTCCCCCCCCCACCCACCCCCCTCGCTCTGCTGGGGATTTACCACAGACAATGGTTATTGTGTGCTGCTGCCGCGGCTCTCAGCCCTTTGAGGAAGAGATATGGTCGCGAGCGAGTGGCACGCCACATGTGCATCAGTCCTCTCTAGACATGACAAAAGGCATGGGATGTAGTAGCGCAGGAGCCCGCTTTTATTAACTTAAATAACACTAAGTGATTTAGTTTATTACAGCGCAATAATTACTCCCTGTATCAGCGCTCCACTGCAAATTAAGAGAGAAAATGGAGGCCGGTACTCGCAAGATTGAGGACACTTGTGGGAGATGCGGGTGCGTTCTGACTAGTTTGGATTGGCTGCATTCGTTCACAGGCACCTGCTTAAAATGATTAAGGAAAACAGCTTCGTATGACTCATCTGGCGATTTGGAATTACTTCACCCTAGACGGCCTTGTTTATTGCTTGAATTAATCACCCCTGCTGGGTCTCATCAGAACCCCACCATCATTAACGATAAACATTGAGCTAACCTTTTCATTCCAGCTCACAGCCCAGTTTTGTTATTGTACTGGAGGCTAAAAGAGATGTTGTTTTCCTCGAGGACCCTAATCTATTTCAAACCCCCACCTCCCCCCCACAAAAAACTAGGTTGGCTCACATGGAGGATTTAGCTGGGGGGACACGAGTAAGTCATTTGAAAGTAAAATAATCGCTAGCGGAAATTTCACAGTCATCGTCTTAGTGGGGAACTAGTTGCCTGGGAAACAATTAAGCTTCTTCAAGATAATCCTTTTCGGTGTGTGTGTTCCCTTTCTGTGCACTCCAAAATGATACCAAAATCTAATAATGTGTTTTTCTGTGATGCACCCAAATAGATTAGCCCTCTGTTAACAATAACAGGGGGAAGCAGGGGGGGGGTCATATGCATCAAACATTCAATTTCTCACAGCACCGTTTACATTCTCGCATGAACGAGTGCGCACGGGCGGCGGAGCCAGTGTCGTCATTTGTATGCCACACGCTCCTCGCTCCCGGCCAGGTTAGCCTGAAAGGTTATTCATTTCTTTCCCTGCGACAAATGGAGTCACAGACTGTTGGGCCCCTTCAGGAGGCAGACAGAGAGTTGTGTTAAAGAGATTCACTTCGGCACATTTCAACAAACTCTGCGCTGGGGGGTTGGTTGATGTATGTCGTCTCATCTGTATCTCGGCTGAGGAGGAACCCCTCTGACTCCCTCGCCACTTTGTCGTGGTCAGAGAGAATTTGCCGTCCTCATCACATTAGTTAAAATCTGCTTAAAGTCTCTTTGGTATCACGTATCTCTTCAGTATCACCTTCGGGGCTGTTTGTGCAAAATGGAGAGCTCTCTGCTTCGTGTCTTTCGGTGTAGATGTGTGCTGAGAGACAGAATTTACCATTTAACGCCTTGGAAGTGTCTAATTTAGTGAAACATCTGTGGCAGGAGGTTCCCATTTGATAAGTCTAATAAAACGCCCACCCTTTTTCTTCTAGCAGCAGTCTAAGGTTACCCTCAGCTGCATCTAAAATCACAAACCGCTACAATAAATCGTCTGTGTTGATAAATCACACGCTGATGTTTCCTTGCTTTCTGTGGCTATGAAGAGTTTGTAATATTAATGCTTAAATTGTTTAAAAAAATCTATTTCCATACAGTGTGACTGAAAACTGTCATAGTTTTAGTGCTATGTCACTACTTGGAAAACGCACGCAAGTATTTAAATTTGTTGCCAAGCTTTATCTCACTCTCGGCATTGTGACAGCTCGCTTGTCACCTTGGCAGTTGTCATGCATCAAACGAACAGGAACACGTTGAAGCCCAAGAGGATTTGACATGGCAATTATTCTCACTGTCATACACTTCCAAGTACATTGTACAGGCAGCTTGTGCTTTTACACCTATTGATACAAATGAAGCAGCGTCTGAAAGGAGCAGTGTTTTCCTTAGGGATGTCACGGTGAGGAAATTGTTCCCACCGGTTTATAAACTTGTGACAACACCGGTGTAGATTACACCGGACATTTTACAAGAAAAGATGACGGTCAATAAATGCAGGGCGCTTACTTTAACGTTGGATTGGCGGTGTGTCTGGCCTCACCGGTCGAGCTTTCGCTGCGGGGTTGCAGGTTTCCACCCGGCGCCCCGCACACTGGCAGCTCCATCCTCTGCATGGCGATCGCCTCATTAACGTTATGGTTCCCTTATAGCATTGGGTTCAAATCCGAAATATTGCCAAATAGGCGCTTTCGCTTTTCTCTTTGACACCAAATCCTCCACCATCGTCTTGTCTGTCATCTCTCTCTCGTCCCATGTGTGTGAAATCTGACTCCTGCTACTCTGTTGAGACTCCGTACGGAGCAGACACTTTCACTTTTAGTTTGTAGCGTCCGTCGTCCAACTATGTATTGATAACGCAACGCGCGAAAATGAACTAAATGGGTTTTTATTTATGCTAGTCGCGGTAGTCGGTGTTACCGGTGTTACACGGTGGTTGGGCACACACCGATTACATTACATACCCACCGCCGTTTTGCTTTTTTTTTACAGGAATGAAACCCATTTAACTTCATTTTGCCGTACCATGGTTGGTACCAATGGGTTCCTTAGGTTTTCTAGTCTCATGTGATACCAGTATCTTCACTCTAGCTTTTTAAAACCGATCCCGCTACAACCTTAAAATCGCAAGTTGTGTTAATGGGTTAAAGAAATTAGTGGCGTTAAAACAAATCTTTGTTACTATTGCGTTAACTTTGACAGCCCTAATTAAAATGCAAAATGACGGTGGGGGGCGGTGGGCAAGAAATGTAATCAGAGTATGCAAGAACACTGTGTAACACCGGTGACATCATCTACTGCGGCAAGCCTAGTTTTCCTGCCCTGCAAGATGCACAAATATTGCAATAATCTTACTGAGAATAAAATTTGGATTAGATGCGCTAAAAGAGAAACCATACAGACTCATTTGTGTTACTGAATTTCCACTTTCGTAAAAATTCATGTTGTCATATAAAAGCGAGTTGAAAGTTGAGTTGGTGGTTGTGAATACCTAGATTATTCACCTAATAGCTTTTTTTGCTCACTTTTACTGTTTTTTTTCCAGTCCATCCACTGTGGAAAAGTCTTACATTGAATGCCTGACATTAGGGCGGCAACTAACATTTATTTTCACAATCAAGAGACGTCCTGGAAATGCCTGTTTTGTCCGACCAACAGTCCAAAACTCAAAGATATTAAATACTGTGATATAAAACACAGCAAAAGCAGATAATCCTCACAATTTGAGAAGCTGAAACCAATGAATTTTTGACATTTTTGCTAGATTAAATGACTTAAATGATTATGAAAATAGTTGAGCTTTAGCTGATTTGGTTAAAATGTTATATCTTTCCAACACCACAGGAACAATGGTGGCGGTTCTTAAACTGAAATAATCATTCTGCTTTATCTCACATGCCCGCCTGAATCACATTCCATCTCCCACATCTGATATTCTCTTGTCATAAAAATACTCCTCTCTGCTTCTCACTTCATATTTCCATACTTATCACTTCCATCTTGTGCATTTGCATTGCCGCTGTTGTATCGCAGGAATAGTTTTAGCTGCAGTTGTTATTGCGGTGCTGCGACTGTTGTGACTTGTTACTATTCCTTCCATGTAGTGTTGATCCACCGACACCAACATTTCAAGCAGAAATCCAAACAAAGACACCTTGACATTGTTAGAATAACTGCTACTGGTGTTGTACCTTGCAGTTCTGGACCACTGTGCCGTTTGATGTGTTTATCTTCTTCTCACAGATGGCCAAACAGATACTTTCATTACAGCTACAATGGAGTGATGGCAGAACAATGTTCAGCTGCCTAAAACATAATAGTACGTGTCAGGTTTTGGTGTCAACTCATCCGGATTCAAAGATTCAGTTTTTTTAAAGCTGCTATTGTTCACTGACATTCAGCAATCACAGGAGAATAATCCGTTGCAGGAGAGGCAGAGACACCAATTTCTCATCCCGAGGCAGCTCAAATAGATTAAATGCAACGCAGCCACAACCCATGGTGCATTTTGAGTAACAAGTTCACCCCCCCTCCTCTGTCAGGTTGTCACAAGTCATTCTGGGAAATGTAAGAAACCGCTAACTGAAGTGGAAGTAGATAAGGTTGAGGGAGAGTTGAAACGTCAAGAAAGTCATTTACAATCCTTAATTAGAGAATAGCTCCTGTAGGGCTTTGGACATTACAAACTGAGAACACTTTAACAGTGTATAGATAAATATACAGAATTGGATCTTTATTTAAGACAACGGATTATTCGTTAAGCCCCACCCCCCTTAGTCAAGGCCTTTGCACACCAAGTCCGTATTTTTTGTCATGTTTAAAAATAAAGACGGCCTCATGTTGCGTCAATCATGTTTACGCTCAGACTCTGAAACTTCAGAATCAGAATCATATTTATTCGCCAAGTACATACATACAAGGAATTTGACTCCAATTTTATATATATATATACACCAATGACCAACAATAACAAAATAAGAAATAAAATGTTTATAAATATTCTGTAAGTTGTTGACAATACTACTAGTGCAAAGAAAGAAATACTGAATGGATATGCATGGACTGGATGATTATATACAGTATGTACATGTAAAGATGTCTATATAACTATTAAAGGAAGAGGTTTGATTTTCTGCTTTTTTCACTTTTTTTTCTGTTAGAATGCAAAAGAGGGTTGTTTAACTACTTAAAATGGCATCTGATAAGATGATTCACTCGATTCACTTTGTCTCCCAGCACAAAGCCCTTTAGGACAAACAAAGTAAAGAATACAGAGATGTCGATTTTAAAGATGGATTGTGGCAGGTGATTGCAGAACAGCTTGGAATCGGGGATGATTGCAAAACAAAGGATGCAGGAAAGATTTGAAAGTAGTGATTGTGCTCTAGGCAGCTAAACAATATAGCTTCTTGCTAATGTCATTCATTCATTAGCGCAGTTTGGGACTAGCGCTATCCATTTTTGTTTCGTATTTTTAATTTTTGGACGGATTTAAAAAACGCATACGAAAGATATGGACTTCGTGTGTAAAGGCCTTTATTGTTGCTACGCCTGTCAAGCATGTCGTCCTTGCACGGCACAAAGCTGTATACATTGATGACGTTGGCAGATTTACCACTCGAAATTCATAGTTATATTTTAAGCAATGGGGCCTTGATTATAGACAAAAGTTGCATCTCGTCTCTAGTTGGCGACCGTCAATTTCTGCCAGCTGAAATGACGGTCACTGGCAGATATTACCAGCTGTAGATAGCTAACTTATTAAGCCAACGTTAGCTGCGTGAGTTGTTTGAAAACGCTGTCTCCGACTGACTTAAATGTTTCCATCTGACTCTTTTTAAAACAAGAATCTTGCTTAAGGTGTTTTGCATTGTTGTAGGGCTGCATCTAACGTTCATTTCCATTGTTGATTAATCTGTTGATTATTTTCTTGATTAATCGATTAGTTGTTTGGTCTATAAAGGGTCAGAAAATGGTGAAAAATTTTGATCAGTGTTTCCCAAAGCCAAAGATGACGTCCTCAACTGTCTTGTTTCGTCCACAACTCAAAGATATTCAGTTTACTGTCAAAAAGGAGTAAAGAAACCAGAAAATATTCACATTTAAGAAGCTGGAATCAGAAAATGTATACTTTTTTTTTTCGTAATAAATGACTCAAACTGGTTGATGTAATAGTTGACAACTAATCGATTAATCGCTGCAGCTCTACATTGTTGCATCAGCATTGTTCTTGTCTTGCAATGTAGAGCTAGTTAGTTTTTGTATTATACGTAATAAAAATAAGATATCTTACACTAGAAATCCAAAGCTTGACAGGCCTATTTACGGTAGCTAAGCTATAATTGGACAATCACTGTTCGGGGGAGGGGTGTAGCAAACTGTCAATCCTTTGTATTGTCTGTCTCTTGATTAGAGCTTCAGCTGACCTCAAATGTCCCTCCTCCTTTGGTACAGCTGTAATATATGGCTGCTCCTTGAAACAAATAGCCTTCTTTGGTCCTTGAATTTTCCTGGTGTGATGTAATGCCCCCATGATGCCCAAAACAGAGCTGTCAGTCCCTGATGACAGCATGCAAGCTGCAGGGAACGGGCTTTTCACGAAACACACACCCACAGCTGGTCACTGCATCTCATGCTCGCTGGCTTAAAGCCTTGACATGAATATGCATCTCCATCATCATCAAGTCTCACCAAGAAATGAGGCTCTCGTTATCGTAGGTTCTGACCTCTAATTCTCTCCTCGCTGATGGAATCATCTTCGTGTCTGTGATCGCTGCATATTAGTTTGTGCCATGCCCCTGGGGGATTATGTGCCAGAGACACACCCAGCATCATTTTTCACAGCGTTACCATTAAGCACAGCAGGGAGGGTTATCAATATTCATGAGGGGGCGGAGGGATGAAGACCGGAGGCAGGGGGGGGGGATGAGCTGCAGGACTACCTCCTGGCTGGTCGAGCTGATCACTGTATTGTGCATGAATTATTGTGGGTGGGATCTTTTGCAATGTGATGTCAATTTGAAGCAAGCAAATGCTTTAAAATGACGGCTTCTTTGACCTTGGATGAATCCGTCCTAATCGATGTGTTGTTCCATAATCGCCACCTTCATAAATATTGATGAATTATAGGCACCCATCTGTGTCTGACGCTGGCGTGTTCCTGACCTTTCAGTGAAGGTCTTGTCCATCGACTGCAACAGCTAAGAACCTTCATGAAGGCACCGCTGCAGAATCAGAATCGCTTTGTTCACCAAGCAGAATAAATAAAAAGGGGTCTTCTTGGAGACGTTTGTGTTAAAGCATATCTAACATTTGCATTGGCACAAGGCGGGGTCAGAGACTGACGAGGAAGTGTGGGCAAAATCAACCTTCAAAGTTGATGAAATGCTTACAATAAATAAAGAATGAGCGAGCAAATACTAAAACTAAAACTGAACATTGAAGGAGTGAAAGTTGGTTGAAAATAGAGAGGGGTAAAACTAAGGGCTCTTAGTTTGCAATAATGGAAGAGACTGCAAATAAACAGTTTGAAGTACTATGATTTTATAACATCAACAGTAAATGTATTATATCTTAGATAACTAAAATTTCCCTCAAAAAGGCGCATAAGACAGGAAGAAATATGCTATCTGGAAAATAAAACATCTTGGCTAAAGATAAATAAAGATGTTTTATAGCTGGTACAGCAGCAGAAGGATATTGTAGCGTACAGATGGACAGTGCCAGACTGGTTTCTGCTGATTTGTTACGGCCACCATTCTCCTTGTGCACCTATGAAACATCTGCTGAACATAATTTCCCTCCCGAGCAAACCAATCTGCCCTCATCGTTTTTCTCCTCACACAAAGTTTTTGAGTGGAAAAGAAATAAATTTGCTCCTATAGAACGACGGCAGCGTTACGCTCTCCCTCTGACTCCGGCCTGAGTTTAATTCATCCTTAATGTTTTCCACTGCGGCACTTGTTTGACAGCGAACACGGCCTGCCTTGATTCATGCACGTCATTGAATTCTCAATGTCCTCATTTGTGAGGTAGCTTTCTGGCAAACATTTGTCCAGAACGTTATTAATGGGTTCGCGGGGGAAGCCGAGCATGAGGCACGGCGTGCGGTGGACATTTTGTGGTTGAGTGTTGCCATTACACCGCCGGTTTCACAGAAGCAGCTCAGGTCATTGAGGGTGACTGAATCTGACATGAAAGCAAACAGAAGAATCTTTTGGCAAGCGAACACGTAACTCCCAAGTAAACAGTTCGCATGAGATCCCATTACTCCTGTGAGATCTCCAAACCTGATAGATTCTCCCCCCTGAAGTCACAAATCACAGCTCCTGCCAAGACGCTTTAAAGTGTCTTAATGACATATTTGCAGTCTGTGGGACGAAATGTTAACACTCTTAACATCATGTTGCAAATGAATAATAACCAGTGAATAACATCCCAAAGGAATGCCCTTTTCTCTGTGCTGATTTGTTTAACCCGCAGCTTAAAAATCGTGTTACATTTCTCTACCTGCAAACCTCAGGGCTAATATGGTGTCAGGGGAATAGACCAACGGAGGATCAGGCTCCACAGCAGATCTGGCAGCTCAGCTTGTTCTGATCACTGACCTTTCGGTAATAAGTCCGTTCCCTCGGCCACCGGGCCAAATGGCTGCCCAGAGTGCTTTTGTGGAGCGAGGCTGAAGAGAGTCTCTAATTATGGCTGAATAGACTTTGGTGCAGGGCTGTGAAATTAAAAATATTAACATCGTACTCTTGACTAATTTGGTTTATAAATTGCAAGAGGCTGCAGTTTTGTCTCGGAGGCAGATCTGTTTTTTTAGGCGGTTTCCTTTCCTGAAGCAGTGAATCCCTGGACTGCACACCAATTTGCATGTCAGCACAAATTCTTACACAAGAACTTGTTTTATTCAAGCAAAGCAAATGTTTATAATTACCCCTCGACAAGAAGCACACTCTTTTATGTTCAGAAATTGTTGAGAAAAAGCTACTGTCCACATACATTGTGATTAATATCACACACACAATGTTTTTATCTTAAATTGCACAACTTTGGTTTGAGGGTCATGAGCTCCGCGTTTATACAACTAAAGCTTTTCTTTTACTATTAGATGTTGTGTCATCCTTCACCCTGGGTGCACACTACGGCAATGCTTTGTCGGCTCGGTGATATTTTTATGACTCATGATGTTGTGCTGTTTCCTTTATGCACAGCCTGTGTGTTATGGTAATGATATATGCTCTGCATTATTCATGTTTTAGCCAGAGGCAAACATTTGCACTGCATCAGACGCCGGCTGCATGTAGCAGCTCAGATGCGGAGAAGAAAAAACGCTTACCGCACCAAAATCTCTCCTCAGAAGCATCTTGCTGAATCAAAAAGGAAGGCTCAGGAAAATAAACAGATCCCCTGCTTTATTTACAGGCTTTGTTAATGTGACTTTAAACCTCAGTGGGAACAAACTTCCTGAATGAAAGGCCAGTTCTTCAAACCTCTCTTTAGAAGTGTAGCTACTTCCTCAATTCAATACTGACTGCTGTTTGGATTGATTCAGCCCAGCATGCAAGGTTGCCCTCCTGTGCGAATAAAATTGTGCTGTTCCCTCCGACTTGGAAAGCATGCAACCACCTACGCAACCATTTCCCCTGTTGCTGGATAAACCGTCCGGTCAGTAATTGCAGTATTCTTTGTACACATGAACAATAAAAGGCTTGATTAAAAAAACAACCATGTCATTTGAGACAATAAAGAGAAGAGAACAGAGGAAGGAGGTGTCACCTCGGCCGTTGAGCTGCACAGTAATTGGTCTTGGGGCTCTTTCACGGTCGGGGGGGAAAGAAGATTGCTTCATTAAAGTTCCTCTTCTGATAACCGCCGCAGCCACACACTGATAGAAAAGAAGATCTTAACTGAATGACGGCGCCATTAGGAAAAAAAGTGCCCGTGGGGAACGAAGTGGAATGGCGAATAATGCAGATAATGGCTTTATTTGTGCATGGCGGTATTCACAAGCTCCAAAACATACTGATTCACATTCAATTACTGGTTTACTTTCCTGTTTTATTTATCAGCCCCTCGGTGCAGTTCTGGGCTCCGACAGCTATTTACCTGCTCGCTGTGTGTGTGTGTGTGACAGGCTGCTTTGGGAACACACTGGTGTTGTGCTCGCCGTGTGTAGTGTTTTCACACCAGTAACATGTTTGCATGATTTGTTTTCTGACCCTTTTATGTTGTTATGTTGTAAGTGATATTCCAGCTATCTGATCTTTTATATGTAAGTTAATCTTAGAGTATCAAACACCCTCTTTAGACTTGAAAGGCGGCTGTTAAAAGTGTGTAGTTTCTTTCACGGAGCAGCTGTGGTCAGCTTGAATTCCAATAGGGATCAGTTTTTATGGTGGTAAAATCCCACTCCTGCAACACTACGCCATAGTCCATTCATATGCTCAGTATGTTCCCACTACAGTCATATTTTCACAGAAATAGGACTAAATAGACTGCTTTCAACTAGGTGCGTCTGTTACAGCAGGTGATATTTGTCATAGGAACTAAATTCACCCAAACATTCTCATGTTTATGACATCAACATCAGCTGCAAAGCACGGTGGCTGAAACATTTCTTTGAAAGGGCGTTAATGTTTCTCGACAGTTTTCTGAGAACAGAGGCTTTACTTTGTGGTTTCCTTTATTAGGCCAGAAATTTCACAATTACCCACGAGCACCAGAACTCCTCACATGCCTGTGAGTTACACGGTTGGTTTAATAGCCCTGGACAATGAGTAAAAAATGATCATCCTCCACATGCGTACAGTCTGGCACCAGAGGTTGCGTTAGACGTTCTCGATGTCCGTCATTTTGACAGACAGGGTCGTAAAAATTCTGTCACAATCTATTATTACCAGTCATTTTTATTCCAGGATTTTTATGATAATAAGACATATTCAATAGCATTTAAATTTCATTCATTCATTTACATTTTTGATCATTAATATACAGAACAAGCTTATAGATTATGCATTTATAAGGGCATGGAGAGAAAAGATGAACAGACACACCGATCCGTGCGGTCACTTTTCAGGTAGGGCTGGGACGATACACCTATCTCCCGATTTTGATACTGTCACGATACGGAGAGTGACGGCTGGTTTGACCGCATGTTACCGCAATACGATAACGTTTCCTGTCCATGACAGAGTTAGCATGAATGCACCTGATTGGTCCCTTGTTTTTTTTCTCGCCGTTTCAAATAGGAAACAACATGGCCGCCTGCTCGTAAACGTTCTGTTATTCAGTCTAAATAAACCACCAAATTCTACTTCTGAAAACATTTTAAGCGAGAAACAGGCTGTGCCACTGCTGAATCTCGTTTCATTTTAGAACTTGATCGACTCGTTTGACAGCTTGGTCCAAGTTTCATGAGCCGGACAGGCTCATTTGCATAAAGGACTGTTACCCGCCTTTCCATTTTGAAAGTGCAATGGACAATGAGGAAACTCCAACACTCGGCCGACACATCGTGTCACTCAGTCAGTGACAGACTTTTGCGTTTGTAGGGCTGGCCCTCTGCGGTCCAAACAAAAATTCAGTCAATGATGGAAAATATTTGGTTAACGCAACCTCTGTCTGGCCCTAACAAGACTGGTCTTTGAAGTCTTAACAGTGTACTCTTTGGAGGGTTTTTTTTGACAGACGACTGTATATTGTTTGTTGATTGATTGATTTTATTAGACAATTTCATTAAAAAACAAAAAAACATCAGCTCAGCCAGGGCAGTGAGCGCTTTCATAAAAGGAAAAGTCACAATAAAGCCCTGAGGCTTATTTCCAAATGTCTAAATGAAAGTTTCTGTTAGACTCTATTACCACCGCACACACTCATTTTAGGCACACAAGACTGTTTGTTCCTGCTGGGTTTGGCTCTGGCATTCTTTAACTGTGGTTGTTTTCAGTTTTGTCTTTGATCTTAGTTTATTCTGGTTTGTCATTGCAATCTGCTCTGGTGCTCTGGATTCCCAAAACTAAATAAGTTTGGATCGAAGATGTACAGTAGTTTAACAATGTTCTCTTCTCAATCTTTTTTTTCCTCCCTGTAAATATGATCACAGTAGATGAATTCACCTGTGAGTGGCACAGGCCTATCTCATGACTACATCTCTTTCATCAACTTAACCCGAGCCCTGGAGTCTGTGGGGAATTGGCTCCGGGTGACAAGATAGGTTAGCGATTTTGCGGAGATTAGCCCAGCTCTCATGGCGCAAGATAACGGTTATCTTTTGCATTGGCACCAATCTGCAGATTGCCCTGTCGATGAAATAAGGCAATGTGGATGATTAAATGGGCACCCTGGTCTCACATAGCACACTGTATCGTGAGGAGGAAAGGTCATTCAATATATATGGAAATTATTACTGCTGTCTGTGATTATGGGGCACAGCTTGGATAGTCTTCAGGAACTGAGAATGAAAGGTAAAAAAAAATGGCGAAGTAGTTCCGTAGTAAGTGTTTCTTTATATTTGAAGAAGAAGAAACTGTTTTATTAATCCTTCTTCTCTGGAAGCTGTCTCAGTGCAGTCTTTGGGTTTCAAAGTGTCCAATCTTTCTCAGCCTTGTGTGCACTGATGAGTGTTTGTTGAGGTGAAGCACTGAGCAAGGTCAGCGTGGGATACAATTACTCGCTCCCTCACAGGTTCCACAAACAAACGCTACTTTATGACTGAATCCTGGTGACGATACAAGCTGGTGCTGATGCTACATTTAGCGAAGGATCTGGGCTGTTGTTTCTAGGGATGCACCATCGATTGGCAGCCAATAGAACATGTCGCCCGTTGTGGAATTTCTTTTGCGTGAGTGAAGAAGACATAGAAAGAAAATCGCAATTTGTCACAACTGCAAGTCCGAAATAAGACATGATATGATTATGATTATGATATGAGATATGTTTTCGCAGCAATATGAAATGGATATTAGAGAGAGAAATATGACCTGCTTAACTTCCTAACACTAGCTCTAAGCAGCTTATAACATATAATTAAACTACTAATGCCAAGATTTGTTTTAATCAAAGCAAATATTTAAATAAAAATGCAATCATTTATTTCCTAATCATTTGAATTGTGTTTTTATGCATATAACCACTATAGACACATTTAGAATTTTTGTTTACACTGACTTCAAACCGGTTGAAATTCATTTCTCGTGACGGTTCCAGGACAGTGGTGAAAAAAGGTAGAAAGACCCAAATCTGAATCAGCAGGTCAGACCTTTAAAAAATGGAAATCTGCCAAGAAAATTGCAATTGGTGCATCTCTAGTTGTTTCTATTAAAAATAAGAATAATCACAAAAAAAGAAGGTCGACCCTAAGGAAAAAACCTTAAAGAAAGAGATCAGTGTGAATCTGTGGTTAAACACTATTTTTGTGCTCCGTTGCGGAGGAAGCAGCCCAGCTGTCAAAGTGGGTTCCTACATGAGTGTAATCTCTGAGGACAGGGCAGTGGCAAGACTCTCACGGACACCCGCACCCTAATGTATCCCAGACCCCTGAAACAAATGACCCAAATACTCACTGAATCAAGGCATTTGGCTGACAGTGCACTGCAGACGTACTGCTACTTACACAGAGGTTGGTATTAGTGCAGCCTCCAACAAAGCCCATAAGCAGCACTGTTACACCAGTTAACGTCATGTATTTAGTGCTGAGCAGATCTGTCTGCTTGAAGAGAAGATTGTTTTTCCATAGAGAGAGAAAAAAAGACAGGAGTGACACGGATATTTATCTGACTGTCGCTCTCAGTTTCAGCGCTTTGTGTTAGATTATCGTGGGTTTGTTCTTCTTAACGCCTCCATTGACTTCACATTGATTGATTTTTTTTCAATGAGGACTTTGCAGCCGTGCATGACAACACAGAACCCTGAAGAGATGTTGAAGTTGCTCTTGCAGAATTAAAATTCATATAATGCCTCGATTAGCCAATGATTACTGTGAATTTAATATGTCAGTTGCAGAGCGTAATATTCTGCACGGCTATTAACCGAGGTCAAGGAATCAGCGGCTATTTAACTCCTGTCATTAAGCGTGCATTAATTAAAGCCCGGCGAATGGGATCTAACTGACGAATCTGTGGATTGACTCAACTCGAGCTTCTTGCGATGTCCACGCCGCTCACCTCTCCCAAAACGAATGGCCAAGCGAGAGACTGTCAGATCCTGAATGAGCTGGCCCTCAACCAGCTGCAACAAAGCGCCGCAGGAACGCCCGAGCCGGTGGGGGGAGGAGGTCTCCAAGCAACAGCCAGCGGTGGCATGCACATTCAGCTATTGACTTAGCCTTTATCCACAGCCCTTGTGTGGTTGTCAGATCCCCTACAGCAATCTCGCTGCTGAGCGAGGACCTCTGCCATGCCCGCTCATCTCTATCTTTCCATCATGTCTAAGTTATTATCACGGCTACAAACTCATCAGCCTCCAAAGGAAGTGAGCATCTGCTTCTATTGGAGATGTTTGGAAATGGAGAAGTCGGCTGTCTCTTTCAACGTGGTGTCAGGTGAAGCTTTTGAATAGTCTAGCGGTAATGGAAGTGTTACCTTGAGGTGTGTTTGGCTCAGAAGTGTAAGCGCAGAGGGGAGATTGCCTTGAGCAAGGAAAATAAGCTGTCTATGTGGTTCTGTCAACAGCAGGAAATGTAGAAAGTAATGTTTGGAGAGTTGGGGAGGGATAACAACAAGTTCAGTTGATATTTCTATCAGTCAGGATCACGCTGCCTAATTACAAGCCAAACAGGATTTTCTTGAAATGAACTGGTTTGTGCAAAGCGTCGCCCGACCACATCTGAAGTGTTGGCTGATCTTAACGGCCACGCTCACAGACGGGGTGAAAAGGCAGCTGTCAAAGACAGGAGAGAGACTCATTTAGATATGGAGATAAAGGTGCAGACTTTTTGACAATCTTTCCTCCAAGGCATTCATAGTGTGGCACTTATTTGTGGATACAAAATGCCAGAAGTGATTTTGTGAAGACTGAAAAAAAGAGCTTGAGAGAGAAGTTTAACCCCTGCCTACTTTCTCACCTCCACACACCTGGTCGATCAGCGCCTGCAGTGGGCGCGCTTGTTGGATTGAAGCATACTGATGTCTTAATAGTACTGTGTGTAGGATTAGACGGCATCTAGTGGTGTAGTTGCGGATTGCAACCAACTGAGTAACCCTCCGCTCACCCCTGCCTTTTCAAGACTGCGGTAATGTGATCCACCGAGTGCAATGCCGTGGTAACGCCGTTCACCTCGCTTAGAGGCCATCCTTACTACAATAACGCTACTTTAGGAGCAATGGAAGGCTGCTATGTTGAGATCAGTTGAGGAAATACCAAGCACCGCCCACCATCCGGAGCAAACTTTCTCATTTCACAGCTAAGCAGTACATAACAAGATGTTTCTGAAAACATTTGAGGAGAGAAATAGGCATTACAGTAACAGAATATTGATTCATATTTGATCAGCGCTGCCTAGTTTGACCATTTGATCGGAGTTTGCGAGTGATTGACAGCTGCCTCCGTTGAATGAACAGCCAATAGGAACGCTCTCTCTCTGAAAAGACCTGTGTCTGGCTCAAAGATTTTTTAAAGCCTGAAAACAGAGCCATGAGGAGGTGCAGAAGTCTAGTTATTTCTCAGAACACTTGAATTACAATATGCTGAAAGGTTATTGCAGAATTGTTGCCCAATGATGCCAAAAACATTCTGCCTACTGCCGCTTTAATTGACCTTTGGGATCTCAGTCTCTAAAGAATCAAGTTGTTTTTCATGTGCTTTTTATTCAGATTTGTTTATTTGTAATCACATGAAAATTAGTCACATCTGTGGCTCTTTGATAGGCACCAGATCTAACGAGCTCCATTTGTATTCATCTGCAGAGGGACAATAAATACTGAAGAAACGACTGGACAGATTAATCAATTAGTCAAACTCCTGTGACATATTTGAATTCTTCGGTCGAGGACAGCCCTTCAAGTAGGTCATTTATTGAACAGACATTTATTTTGGCAACCTGACATCTTGTGTCAAAACTCATTCAGTTCCAGCCAAGGCATGATGGAAATATTGAATCCCTCTGCTCCAATTTAACTCCTGTTAAATAACACAACAGAAGAATGTAGGAGCAGCTAAATATGACCACCAGTTCGTACTGCGGTTCGCCCTCACTTTATATTGTTATGACAGGCTTTCCAAGCACAAGTAACTGCTGGCTATCACATGTCAACATCTGTCTCTGTGTGCCTATAAATCCTTGTATTTTGAGGTCATTTCCTGTGGTTGGTTCAGATAGCGCTCTCTGTCTGTCTGTTTGTTTAGAAGAGTAACAAAACCTGGTCATATAGAGGTAGCATCGTTTGGGCCTGCCAAAACAAATGAAACCAGCATTGTGTGATGCGAAAATGTTCTTTAACACCTTATTTGACAGCTTGTACAGCAAGCACCCTCCGCGTGTTTTAGGGGTGTAACGATACGTTTTTACTACGATACGTATCGCTTTCTATGGTTCCGATACGATTCAAGGATGATATTTGGCTCCTCTAGAGCGATACGATATGATACGACTCAATGACTTGAAATTGAGATTAATTTTTTTTGACAAAAATTCAATCAGTGTGACTGTGAAATAAATAGCTGGATACTGGACAGTGCAGGTCAGGATTCCTCAAAGTTTTTCTTGTAAGGGAATCAGGGATAAATTATTTATGGATATAAACAAGTAAACACAAAGATTAATGGCAAATACACACACCTTTTATTTGAAAATAATAAAAAGTGCAACTTCAGGACCTACTGATTCAGTTCTCAAGATACAAGGCAGTGCAATATATAACAAAAAATAAAATAAACCAACCTCTATTGAAGTTAAATGAACAGTGGTTTAACCTGCTGCTTCTGTTTTCATGTTCAAAGCAAAAGGTAGAGCAATAACATTTATGAAAAAATAAAATGCAACCAACTTCTCTTCAGGTCGAATGAACAGTGGTTTAACCTGCTGCTTCTGTTCTCATTTTCAATATAAACGGTACAGCAATAATATTGGCGTCTCAGTAGGTGCGTGGAAAGATTGGCCGTGTTGCCGTTGTATTTTATCTGGCCTTTGCATATCCTGCAAACAGCGGGTGATTTATCAAGGACATCTCCCTTTTTGAAAAAGCCAAACTGTTTCCACACGCTGGACCCCAAAACACGGCTTGAAAATCTCTCGCTCGTCTGGCTCTTCCCCGCCATCAGCCATGCTTCGTTTTGTTGTCGTCTTTCTGAGATTGGCGCTGCTGGCGCATGTCGATGACGTCATACACGGGGAGAGTGAACCGGAGTAACGTTTAACATTTCTGTACTATTAAAAGTGATAAAAAAAATACATCTATACATCGTTTGTCGTGCTTAAATACAAGGTGCAAATTCTTAGAATCGATGTGATAGATTATTTACGTTGCAAATCGATTTTAGATCGATATACGTCCCCCGTGAAGGACAACTTGCCGAGGACCTATCGATATAAATCGATACATCGATGTCGTAGATGAATCGTTACATCCCTAATGTATATGATGGAAGTAATCACTTGCAGTACCAATAAGTATTGGGTTTACCATAGACAAGTACTCTGTATGTGTCCCCTTTATACACCAACAATGCCCAGCATGGTCCCTTTACAGTCTTTGTTTTTATTTTATTTTCACTCTGACAAAAAAGATTTTCTTTGTGCCTGAAACAACAGGAGTCCAGATTGGCGACGTCCTTATCGACAGTGCATTTTGAAGTAATTCCCCAGAGGAGAAGTAATCATAATTAGCTAATTAAAGAAGGCTTAAGAGAGGGGCAGTGTGTGAAAAAAGAGTGGCAAAGTAGATTAGTGGAAATTTGCTTGTGCTGATACTGCAGGAGGAAGGAAATGTCTTATTTCTATTTATGGAGAACGATCTGTTTTCCAAGGGCACGCTTGGAGCCAGATGCTGCTTTTAACAGTTTGCTGTTTGAGGTTATTACACAGGAAATCTCTGTCTGAGATTATTGGTTTATGTCTGAATAAAAGTGAACAGTAATGCAACAGCCTCCAGTGAAACCCTGTGTGTGTGTGTCGGGCAGTTTGCATGCGCACATTTGTAAGCTGCCAGCAAGCTAAAGGTTGGCGTTAAACACCATCCCAGGTAATTACATGAAATCGGAGGGATTGTTCATTGTCCCGGGCTTTGTGATCTGGACATTGTCCCGGTCTCTTCCTGGCTCTGTGCCAGCTCAGGGTCTTACACACAAACAACAGGGAGGGGGGGAGGGAGCCCCTAATATGGAAATAGCATTAATTACTGGGCCTATACAACAGATGTGACCTTCAGCCTCCACTTCAGCATAAATACTCATCTCATGAATGAAGACTGACTCCAATATGAAATCATTTTTGCACCGTTTCGCCTGTGAATATCTCTTTTCTTTCCGTGTAAAAAGACTTTCTTTCAATCGTTACATGTTTGAACTGGTTCACTGGTGTGTGTCAGTGTGGTGTGTGTGTGTGCTTCAGCAACTCCCAATAGCAGGTAATCTAATCTTCTAATCAAAATGTTGAAAGATAATCTAAATCCTACTAAAATAGCCGTGAACTAAAAACCCTCAAACCTCCACGGCTTCGCCGTTCCCCAAATCTCCATCATTAACTTGTCAGAAGGCAGCGTTTACCGCCTGAGCTGCTCTTTCCCCCAAATCTCTGTCAGCCCGCTGGCAGTTTGAGCACCAGGCTGTCTAGTCCAATGCGCTCTGCTCATTAACATATTAACGCGTCTTTTGTTTCAATTTTCTAGCGCTGGCCCCAAAGGAGACAACATCTACGAGTGGAGGTCGACCATCCTGGGACCCCCGGGCTCCGTGTACGAGGGAGGCGTCTTCTTCCTGGACATCGCCTTCACGCCAGACTACCCATTCAAACCCCCCAAGGTCAGCAGCCAGTAGACATAGCTGAAATATCTGGATGTTTGAGTAAGCTGATAAAGATCCTGCGCAGAGTCTGGAAAAGTGTGCAGAATATATCTGGGTCATTTAATGATCTGGAAAAGTTAAGAGATTGTGATACACGCTGTGTATGACCACACATCTTCTTCCATCACAGACACACAGTCACTTTTATATTGAATATGTTTTGTGCGGAGTAATTTACGGTTACATATGGCCATGTGGACTGTCATTACCAGCAGATACATCCATCCATTATCTGTAACCGCCAGACTATCACAGGGCTGACACATCCAGACAGACAACCATTCACGCTCACATCCACACCTACGGGCAATTTAGAGTCAACAATTAACCTAACCTGCAAGAACCCGGAGAAAACCCACGCTAACACAGGGAGAACATGCAAACTCCACACAGAAGGGGTGTGAAGCCAGGTGTGAACGTGCACCAGCAGATACAGAGAAGCTAAAAGTATTCATTTGGAGTCACGTCTCTGGCCACCTTGAACTTTGATTTGAGTTCTTTTATATTCCTAAATATTCATAGTTTTGAGGAAGGGTTGCTGTAACTACAAAATAACACATATCCTTCATATATGTGCACAGTCTGTCTGCTTTCCAATGAGTATTAGGGTTATCAGAGCAGACTCTCATTAGCTTACATTATATAGGGCATGTTTTTCTCTAGTAGCCCTGTGACAGACTGGCAACCTGTCCAGGGTTTACTCTTCCTCATGCCCTGTGTTTACTGGATTAGCCTCCAGCCACGGACTGTATTTCAGTTTGCAAACTGGAAGATGAAATTATGACACAGGGTCTTTCGTTTGGTTTGTTTACAGGTTCATAATCCTGTTCACAACTCGTGCAGAGCCCCTTTCCCTTTTTTTTTTGGGAGAAAAAACCCACTAACACCCGGATATGACGTTGTCTGCAGAGTACTTTCAGGATGTTGAGTGGACGTCGTTATTGAACCCGCAGACTGTCAGGGCCGGTCTCCGTTTAGTTTGCAGTGCACCCTATTACCCTTTCCCTTGGCCTTCATTTTCTCTCCCCTCTTTCTGTCATGGACACCCCTGCTCGCTTGCCCTCTTCTCTCCCTCTTCCTCGCTCTTTGTGCTGTGTAACCACCAGCTCTGTGTTTGACAGCAGACTCAAACAAATCCACAGGCTCCGGCCCAGCTTTCTGTTGCCAGAGGGACTTGAGTGTTTCCGCCCCTTCCAAAACCTCCTACCCCTCCGACACACACTGTGATCTGCAGCCAAACCCCCCTCGCACCCACACACACACACACACACACACACCAAAACCTTCGGCCTGTGGCTGCTATACACTCCCTCACTATAGAAACATTCCAGTGGAGCTCAGTTGCTGAATGCAACTCAGACCTCATGCTTGGGAGTTTTGGACCCAGAATCTGACTCGCTTTTTAAAATCTCAAGACTCTAAAAGAAAAACAAGAGCTGACAAGTTCTCCAGGTGGATGTGTTTCTGTTTCTGAACTCAGGCCAGGAGAGGAGCTCTGTGTCTGCAGAGGAGGTGGAGGGGTTGGTTATTTATAACGTCCTGCCCCTGTGTGATTTTTGGGAATGCCAAGGCTCATTAGAGGTTTCCTCTGGAGGGTCAGGAGGGCCAGATGTTGGTGATTGGAGCAGTGGGGGCGCGCAGTGGTGTCAAGTGTCAGAAAACCAAGCAGATGTCAAGCTCACATCTGAGCAGAGACAGACATACATAATCAGTGGTAGGTTGGTTGTTGAGGGTGTTTCAGTTTCAGCATAAATCAAGGTAACATTAGTCTATAGGTTATGGGTCACTGTTTGAAGCTGTGTGGTTTGGGGAAGCTGTTTACTGTGATGGTGCTGGGGTCCAGTATTCAATGTGGCAACAAAGGTGTTGTTGTGTTGTTTGATTTGACACCATGCTGCCCTCTGTTGGTCTGATGTATTAAAATATCATGAGAATTGGGGGATACTAGATAGAGTAAATGCTATTTTTCAAGCCAGACAACAAAAAACATAATAATACAAGTTTCACTGACTGCAATAGAATACACTCATTGTATATTTGTGGCGACATGCACATCCAGCAACAATGTCAAATGGTGTTAAATGGCCCTCAGTGAAGCAATCGAGTGGGGCCATTACACTGGTACTGATGCTGATACATAATGTGAATAAAAGAGAAAAAGGAGGTGAAAGGCCCACAGCAGCCTTTAACTGTCCTCCATGTCTCACCTGTTATCACTCCCAGTTATAACAAGCTTCTCAACCTGGAACACTGCCATAGACTGTATATAAGGAGTGGACGTAGTCACCGTGACGTCACCCATTGGTTTGTGGACTGCCGTTTTGAAGCTTTGAGTTCAGCATTTTGGCCGTCACAATCTTGTTTGTTTTTTTAACCAGAAGTGACAAGAGAGGGTGTAGGGTACAACCGAATGCTGAATAAGACATTTTTAGGCGACCAGAATGTTACAATTAACTTTCATGAACTGAAAACGCACTGTGAAAGGGTTGAAGTTGTAAGACGAACACATTGACAACTCCCAGAGGAGACAACGCCGTGGTAGTGACCTGTCAATCACAAGGTAGCCAAGACTTTATAGTCTACAGTTAGACTTGAAACTAGCGATTGAGACCATAAACTCATGTTTACAATGTTTACTGAGGTAATAAATCAAGTGAGAAGTAGGCTCATTTTCTCATAGACTTCTATACAATCAGAGTTCTTTTTGCAACCAGAGGAGACGCCCCCTGCTGGCTGTTAGAAAGGATGCAAGTTTAAGGCACTTCCCCATTGGCTTCACTTTTCACAACCGGAGGTTGCCCACTACACACTGCACACCAAATTGTCTTTCTTTACTTCATCTACTGCTAACGTGGTATTTGACATTTTAGCATATCTTAACTCTCCGCAGGTCTCTGTGGTTATACTAGTGTAACAGGAATGTTGCTGTACATCTGTAGAGCACCGACTGTTGGTGGTGGCAGTTTTGGGATTAATTAAAACCTATTTCATTATTCCGTTTATTGTAAATTTCTCTGAGAAAGAATATCAGCAAATTAATTGTGTTAAAATGGCAACATCCTTTTATTTTAGTTGTTTGCTGGTTATTTTCTGTGTGTTTTTTTGGCTTATAGATATTTTTTTATTATTGTGAATTAATCATTTAAAAAATGTTGGCGGGTCCAAAATGAATGTTTTGTTTATCTCTGTGGAAGATAGCTGACGTTTGGTTTCCACTTCTAACAAGGCTTGTGAGCCATTAGTGAAAAAGTATCTCTGGGTCGTCAGTTAGTGTGGAAAAAACTGATAAATGGCTGAGACTGATGATAAGTGCCTGGCAACGACTTGTTGTGAAGTGAATGCAATGGAACGGAGGAGGGAGAAAGCGACATCTAGTGGCTGAATGTTATAAATAGCACTTTTAAAGGTAAAGGTTCCAGTAAAGAGCTGAGTAAACAATGATAATTATAAATTCTAATATTGTCATCCGGATTTTCTCTTCACGCAGTTCCTATATGTTGTCGACATTTCTTTGCACCACCAGTGTTCCTGTTATAAAGTCCTATTTTCCTGTATTTGTAAAAGTGAGATCATTCCGTTTGTAAACTTCTAAATGTCTAAACTATAGTATTTGTACTTGTGTCTGCAGGTAACTTTTCGTACGAGGATCTATCACTGCAACATCAACAGTCAGGGGGTGATCTGTCTGGACATCCTGAAGGACAACTGGAGTCCCGCGCTCACCATCTCCAAGGTGCTGCTGTCCATCTGCTCCCTGCTCACAGACTGTAACCCAGGTAAGACCAGCATCTCTACAGCATGGCCTTGTGACGTTTGTTTAATGCTTTTTGTAATGTTAGTAGATCTCTTTATCCACCTCAGTAAGATGTAACTGACACTAGTTGTTCTGTGTAATGTGTATTTTTACTCGAGGCCAAAAGGTTCCAGACTATTAACGGCGTATTAAGTACTGTAAGCCATGAGCAATTCAAACCCTCGTTGTTTCTCAATGCCGTCTAACCCTGACAGATCTTTGGCTCAGTCGCTGACCTGAAGTTGTAAATAATAAAACCACATTTCCACAGCAGAGAAGAGCTGCTGGCAGAGGAGAATAACTGTTTAATGAAACACTAATATTATCATGTAAGATACAAAAAAATAACAATTCTGATGATTTGTCATTTACTTTTTTAGCTTGAGAACAAAACGTCGTGCATAAGTACAGGCTGGAAACTTCAAGACCTGGTGAAGGAATAATTTGGTCTGTGGTCTTACATAAAAGATGTAAGATGGCCATTTTGTAGCAATTTTGAGTTAAATATGATGTACAATATGTGAGCATAATGGAAGTACAGGGAATTAACTTCCAAGATGGTTTTATTGTCACTTTACCGCCTTTCCACAAATCTCTCTCCAGTCTTTGCTGCTCCTGTAGGGGCTGTCTTAGCTTTTAATATGATTAACTGGTTAATGATACAGCTGCATTTCAGACAGTGTAATCAAGTCTACTTGAAGGTCACCACACCATAATAAAATGAATGCTGCATCTGTCCCCCAGGAAAAACTCTTTATAGTTTGGAACCAACATGAGTCTGGTAGATGGCTTAATGATCTGGAATGAAATTTGATTGCATTTATATCCGTCATGGTTAGTGTGGAGGGCAAAATGTAAGAAAGCATTTGTCAATTTTGGCCATAGTTTTGTTTGTTTTTTTGAATGTATATACTTAATAGAAATTGACATTTATAAACTGCATGAATTTGCAAATGGTAACTGTACATTTAAAGTAATTCTCAAAGGAAAACAATCATGGGATACATGAGACGGGCAATATGCATACTTGCCAACCTTGAGACCTTACGCCGCGCAACAACGGCTTTTTGCTACGTCGAGCAAAGCCCAACTTTGGGCGCTGCCCGCTGTGGCGAGCGCAGCTTAAACATGAGCACCAAACTGCGCTGTGTCGCGAGCATAGACTGCTCTCTTCCGCCGGGAAACAGCAGTTGGTGTAGCTCCATTGTCGTCCGGGTGGAAACAGCAGTGATTATACACACTGTTCAGTTCCAGAAACAGGCTAAGATAACAAAAAGGGGAAAAAAAGTGTGAAAATTTGCCATAAATTGGGAGAAATATGGGAGAATTGTGTCTTGCTTCTCATTCATTCAAGCAAATTGCACATGTTTTAGCACGTGTGCAAAGAGTCAGTACAACTGTCTACAGTTTGCACAACAACCATTTGCACATCTCGCTGATCAAACCGATGAGTTGATTCTCAGTGAAATTGTCGTCCTCTTCACAACTTCTAAACACTCCTTCATCGTTTGAGCCGTCGCAAGCAAAATTATCCTTTCAGTTATCAAAATCTATCAGACATACATGTATAATGGCATAAATATCTTTGACCTGGTGTTACGTACTGTGGGGATGTACAGTTTGTTGTTTTTTACTGAACTATGGCAGCTTTTTTCATTGTTGCAGGGTTTGTTTTTTTGGCATTGACGTCATTTGGTGGCAAATTTTCTGTTCACTGTATATGACTTTACATGAAAGCTCAAAGGTGAATTTTCTGTTTATACTATAATACATGTAACACATCGCTACACAAATACATTTACTGTAAACACGAATGTGCATATCCTGTTTCTGTGTATACTTCTCCCGGTAAACTTTGACTTACTGTTGAAATGGGAATCTAAAAAGCTTTGTGCGATACACATCCAGCTAGAGAAAACTGACATTCTGAAGAAACATTTCCAGGTTTGACTGCCGTGGTGAAAAAACATGTTAGAAAACATGCCAGTTTACTGACACAATAACTAGGTTTTGAAACATGAGTGAAATGTTTTGAGTGAGTTACGACCTTTTGCAGACATGCAATAGAGTTGTGATGTTCCATCAAACAGTTGTGACAATTGTAATTAAAGTTTAGAGAAGGTTGAGACTGTTTCGAAAATTGAGCCAAAGCGATAGAGAAAAACTCTAACGCTATAGCAGCATCAGACTGTCGGCTCCAACTAAATCTCAGCCTATAGATCAAACAGTTAATTATGAACAACACACAACACCTGACGTGATTCAATCAAATATGTATAGAAGTCTGAATGAGTTGGACGGGGGAAGACTGAAGGGACATGGCGGCGATCAACCTTAATTTATTAAGGTATCATGAACGCTCAGGTTCAGGCAAAGTCGCAAAATAATTATTAGACATGTGTATAAAACAAACTTGTTTAACAAGAGATGAATGCATACAACTTGTCAGAATTACAATCAAAACACACATCAAATTGCATTGACATCTATAGGATCTTGGGTTGAGGAGATTGTATAATATATATATATATGCTAACCATAAACACTGCTTATTGGCATGTTCCAATAGATCCAACGGAATATTTGATAACTCATCTTCTCTTGCACAAAAGTTTACATAATCTTGACCCGAGAGGATAGAAATGTTTGGAAAACTTCTCTCGGTTTACAGTAGACACATAGTTTGTGATTCCTGCCCAGCAGCCGAGGTGATAGATTAATGATTTAAATATCCTCTCTCTGTCTTTGTGCGTTTCAGCCGACCCTCTGGTGGGAAGCATCGCCACACAGTACCTGACCAACAGAACAGAGCATGACAGAATAGCCAAACAATGGACGAAGAGATACGCCACATAGACCAGCAGCCATCCCCTCCTTTACCTCCCTCACCCTTCACTGTACCTCTCTCTACCTCTCTCTCTCTCACCCTTAGTCTGTCAAAGCACACTCACTAAGTGCAACGGTATACCTGCCCTCCTATCACCCTCCTACTCCTCCTCCTCCTCTTCCTCCTCCACCTCAACATTTTATCTACCTTTTCTGTGTAAAAAAAAAAAAAGAAAAAATCAAACAAGACAAAAAAATTTCCTTTTGTTCCTTGTTGACTTGAAAGCTTCTTTTTTATACAAAGAGTAGATTGGGATTTTTATTTTCCAATATCTGAATGTTGGAAGTATTGTATTGGAGAAAAAACAAAACACAGAATATTATAAATATCATATGCATTGTCCTCCAGCTATACAGTATGTATTCTCATTTTCTTAGTGGCACCTGGAACAAACATGCAGAATATTATTATGCTTTTACTTTGTTTTCCTTTGTTTTGTTTTTTTTGTATTTGTCATCAATATGTTATCTGCATGGAACAGGAAGGTTTGCGTCAATGGATCCTTCATGCTTTTTAACTTCCTCTGATTTTGTTTGTACTGTATGTATTTTTTCAACGGCTTTTGAGGCAGACCACAAAAGTATAGGTCTGCCTGTGAAAGAGGCAGGACTTGTATATTTACTGGCTACCCGCCACCTCTGCAATTGCAGAGTGGTTTGTTGTGCACTTGTATTACTGAAGCACCCAATAAAACACACTGTGGTTGGCTTGTGAGAAAACGCTCGCCTCCGTCTGGGATTTGTGTTTGACTGCAGCCTCAAATATTTACACCTCGTCAATCACTGATCTTCCATTCACTGCTTTTATGTCTCACACACACCTGATTATAAAACTTTACAGGCTGAAACATCTTATCAGATATCTGCTTCAGCTGGGTGTGGCTCATTATGACTGCTGCCGTATCTTGTAGCTTTTATTACCTCTGTCAAGGAGGTGTGATGTTTTCATGCGTGTTAAGTCTCTCGGCCTGCAGGATATCTCAGAAACTCGTGAATGGATCTCCATGAAATTCTTCCTTTTAGGCCGAGGAAGAAGTGATAATCCAGATGTGTGATATCTTGTGTCGGTCGAGCTTGGCGTGTTTACATGATAAAGAAGTCAGATTAGAAGGTAGGAATTAACTAACTGAAGTACTCTTGTCACTGTAATTAAAAAGCTTTTTGATGTAATGTTCCGATCTGATCTCATGGGAGGCATCGACATTACAAGGACCACAGTTATGAGAACGCATTTTAGCCTTTTCACTAGTCATTTGTACGCCTCTTTTCACATGTTGTTTTTTACGCCAGGCAACAAAACCACTTAAGTTTAGGAAAAATGTCATAGTTGGGGTTAAAATAAGTATGTAAACTAAGTAAAAGTCAAAATTTCAATTTTTCAAACACTTTGGGTTCTGATAAAATACTTGATATTCCCATCAGCATCTGAATCTGAGAATTTTGACTTTTTTTTCTTAAAAAATTACTCAAACCAATTAATCGATTATCAAAATAGTTAGCAATTAACTAATCAATTAATTGTTGCAGCTCTAATGCTAACGAACTAAACTAAAACGGTGGTATAAACATCATACCTGCTAAACATCAGCATTTTAGCATTTAGCTCAGAGCACCGTTGGAAGTACAGCTTCACAAATCCACCAGCGTGACTGTAGACTCTTGATCTTTGTTAAATATTTATTAACAAGCAACACAAGACAAACAAACAGAATAGACAAAGACAGCAGACAACTGCTGATCCTGATGTGGAAGAAATCTTTAGTTGAAGAAAAGTCACCCAGGTCCAATTTGAAGAAAGAATCTTTACTCAGCTTGCATCCTAAAGGCAGCGACCTTTAAACAACCTGTTGTCTGTGTCGTGATAACCAAATGGTGAGGAGACGAACAACAGGACAACACACATCTGGCTTCCCACGGGCAAAATGCCAATTGAGTCTGGGGGTTGCAGGATGATACATTTTACATCTCAGTGATACTTAAAGTTGTAATCCTAAAAGATCAAAAGAGAGTCTATATGGGATTCTGGATCAGGTTGAGCTCTCGTGTAAGTTCAGGCGTGACTGAGCTCTCCTCACAATAATAAATGGAAACAACACAGCGGCTACTGTCACACAGAAATGGCAGGAATACAAAAAGACAATATGAACTAAAATTTAGATATAAAATCTTCTTCTACACTGGTTTATAGTCAAAATGTTTGCACTTCATACAGTAAACAATAAAGTTACAACATTAACATTTGATCAAACAATAAGATTACACCAAAACCAGGGCTGTCAATCGATTAAAATACTTAATCACACATTTTTTATCTGTTCAAAGTGTACCTTCAAGAGAGATTTGTCAAGTATTTAATACTCTTATCAACATGGGAGTGGACAAATATGCTGCTTTATGCAAATGTATGTATATATTTATTATTGGAAATCAATTAACAACACAAAACAATGAAAAATATTGTCCAGAAACCCTCACAGATACTGCATTTAGCATAAAGAAATATGCTCAAATCATAACATGGCAAACTGCAGCCCAACAGGCAACAACAGCTGTCAGTGAGTCAGTGTGCTGACTTGACTATGACTTGCCCCA